>OW026523.1:12689269-12886769 GCA_932274085.1 Protocalliphora azurea
TTCAAAAAAGGTAGTGTTTTTACTACTAAATCTAAAACAATAATTAAACGTTATTTTTTGTTTTAAGGTTCAACATTGCTATTTTTATATTTTCAAAAAGGTAGTATTTTACTAAAATTTTGTTATGGTATCTTAACTTTTTTTTATTTTTTTTTGTTTTTTGATATTTGAGCAGATTTATGTATTTTTGAGATCAAAATATGTATTTTAGTATTTTTTAACGGTAGTACTTTTATTACTATTCAAAAATATATATATTTTATCTTGGTTTGTGAGTGCATTTAAGGTGTTAAAGCCCAAAAGTAACTTTTCAAAAAGGTAGTGTTTTTACTAAATTTAAAAAAAATTTTACACCTCTTATTATTATTTGACTGAATTTATAGGTTTTAGGGGTAAATGTGTTATTTCTAGTTCTCTTCCAAAAAGTAGTGTTTTTATTATTATTACTATTTCCAAAATTAATTTACATGCTTTTTTCTTAATATTTGTATCATTTTGTGTATTAAAAAATCCAATTTCCATATACTTTTTAGAAAGGTAGTTTTACTACTATTTTAATCATTAGATTTAACACTTTATTTATTTATATTTGTTCTTTTTTTGTACTTAAGCAAAAAATATTAAATTTATTATAGTATTTCCACTACTTAAAATGCATTTTAACTTATTTTCTTCATATTTGAATAAATTGTGTTTTTTTTTTGAGTCAAAAGTCTTAATTTGAAAAAGTAATATTTTTACTACTGTTTTTTAAATTTAAATTTAACACATTTTTCTCTTTAATTTGAATACATTTCAAAGTTTTAAAAGGAAATTAGGTTTTTTGGTGCTTTTCCAAAAGTTAGTATTTTAATACTATTTTCAAAAGTGTATGTTTAAGTTTTTTTCTTAATATTTTAACAATTTTATATATTGAGAAGCAAAAAATTTAATTTTTTATACATGTCCAAATGGTAGTATTTTGACTAATATTTAAAAACATGTTGCTTAACACTTTTTTCTTGATATTTAAACAAATTTTAGAATTTCTAACAAATAAATTTAAATTATACTACTTTTTAAAAAAAGTAGTATAAATACTACTATTTTCTAAAGAATTTTTAAAATGTACTTTAAAACATTATTTTAGATATATGAATAGCTTAAACTGATTGAGACTAAAAATACACAACTGAGAATTTTTTTAATATTAGAAAAACGTAGAAATACTGCATTTTCTAATTGCAGTAATAAGTTTCTACTACTCTTTTTAAAATCATAATAAATGAATTTTTCTTGACATATGAACAATTTTAGCTGATTTAAAGCTAAAAATATAAATTTGTGTACGTTTTAAAAAAGATAGTATTTCTACTACTGTTTCCAGTATCAATAATTTGAAATAATTTTCTTGCTATAATTAAAAAAAATACAATATGAGATATTTTTCTCGATCTATGAACGATTCTAATTGATGTAAAACAAAAAATACATATTTTAATACTTTTTAAAAAGGCAGTATTTCTACTACTAATTTAAAAACTGTAGTTTTTAGTGTTTTTCTTAATTTTCACAAGTTCTAACGCTAAAAATGCAAGTATTAATAATTTTTAAAAAGGTAGTAAATCTACTACTATTTTCAGAAATGATCTTTAACACATTTTTTCCGATATATGAATGATTTTAAGTGATTCAGAACTGAAATACATATTTTAGTATTGTTTTAAAAAGGTAGTATTTTTACTACTATATTTAAAAATCCTTTTTAACAATTTTTACTGAACATTTGAAAATAAGCTATTTTTAAAACGTATTCGAACACTTTTTTTGGTTAAACTTTTTTATTTAATTTCTTTAAATTAAATTGAAACTAATTTAATTTTCTTTTATTTAAAAAGCAATTTTTTACCCAACATTACACTTTAATAGCTGGCAAATTTTAATAATCTCTACACTTAAGTTAAAACAACAAAAGACACTTTTTTCTTTTGCAACAGATTCCAAATGTTATTCACACTAACTAACATTCAAATTACAAATTCTATTATACCATTTCATATGAAATGAGTATCAACATTTGTGTATTTTTAATGGGTATTCATTTAGAAAGAGACATTTTGCCTTGACGCTCTCGAAAAGAATCTAAAACCTTTAAAAAAAAAATCTACAACTAAATAATGGTTGGCATTTTAGGGGGGAAAAAATTAGAGGGCAAATAACAAAAAGTAAATTGAAATAGGACTGTTAACCTATTTACGCTTTTTAGAAAGCAACAAAAAAAGCGTAAAACAACTAAATAGCAGATAAAAGCAAAGAAGTGGTAACTAAACTACACGCTAAAAGTATTTACAAAGCTGTTTGGAAAACTACAGTAGTATATGAGGTTTAGGCAAAGTAAAAAAAAAAAAAATAGAAATAAAAAAGAGGTAGATTTCCAACACAAAACATTAAAGCCAGCGGTATGAGGTAGAGAATTAAAACAGGATATACGCAATTATAAAAAGTTTAAAGTTGACGCCAATTTTTAAGAAGCTAATCAAGATAAAAGTGTTAAAATTATGGTTTAAAAATAGTGGGAAAAAATACTAACTGAAAAGTGAATATAGAAATTTTTTTAGCTAAGACATTTAAATTAAGCACAATTTATCAAACATAAAGAAAATCGAAATACTACCTTTTCCAAAATATACCAAAAAGGTAACTTTTGTCATTAAAATATATGAAACTCTTTACAAGGATATGGTGTAAAAAGTAATACAACCTTTTTTAAAATTAGAAAAATTATTTTTTTTAGATCTTAAAAGAGCTTAAGTCTATCAAATATCAAGGAAAAAGTGATAATATATATATATATATATATATATTCTATGATAATTTTTGATATTTGACCATGTAAAACTGTTTAAATATCAAGGAAATCGTGAAAAAATAAATTTTTAAAAATGGTAGTAGATTTTTTAGTTTTTAAACTTAAATCTACTAAATAACATTCCTTGGTCCACGTGATAATTTTTTAATGTTCTAATATAAGTACTTCTCCTCTTTAGTACGAAAACATTTTCAAATATCAAGATAATTGCACTAAATTACAATTTTAAAAATAGTAGCAAAAGTATTACTTTTCTAGGAAGTAGAAAATTCAAATTTTGGTCTTTTAAGTATGTAAAATTGAATAAAACATTAGAAAATGTCTTAAAATATTTTTAATAAAAAATAGTAGTAAAAATAATACCTTTTTTTAAATAGAAAAATAGTAGTAGAAATGTTTGGTTTTACTTTAATTTCAGATTGAAAAGCTTTTAAAAACATAAGGAAATAAGTATTTACAATAATTTTCAAAATAGTAGCAGAAATATAACTTTTTAGAAATGTACAGAAATTTGCATTTTTGGCTTAAATTTGGATAAATTCTTTTAAAAATCAAGAAAAATTTATGAAATATCATTCTGTAAAATAGTAGTAAACATACTACAATTTTCAAAAGTACCTAAATTGCTCATTTTAGGATTTAAAACATAAAAAATTCTTTAAATTTCTTTAAAATGGCATTAAAATTGTTTTAAAAATTGTAGTAGAAATACTACATTTTTTAAAATATTTTGAAATTATAATATTTCATAAAGAATAATTTTTTTCCTTTAAATATGTAGAATTATTGAAACAGCAAGAAAAATTTAATTCACAAAAATTGTAGTATTCAAAAAAATTGTAGTAGAAATATTATATTTTTTTTTAACTCTTAAACAAGTTTTATTTTTGGACTTAAAATTTATAAAATCATTAAAATAATAGTAATAAAAATTAGTAAACTAAAAATAGTAGTAGAAATATAACTTTTTGAAAAGATCCAACTATAATTTTGGCTTGATAGATTTAAATTGAGGAATTAAAATATGTTAAATCTTTAAGAAATCAAGAAAATGATGTTAAAATAACTTTTTAAAAATTGTAGTAGAAATACTACGTTTAGTAAAACATTTTAAAATTACGATTGTTCTTAAAAATTAGAATTACTGAAATAGCAAGAAGAATTGGGTTAATTAGCTTTAAAAATTTAGTAGCAAAAATACTATATTTTCAAAATGATCCAAAACTATAACTTTAGCTTAAATTAAATTTCACCTCCGGAAATAAAATATGTAGAATCTTTAAAAATCAAGAAAAATATTTTAAAATATATTTCCAGAAATGGTAACAAATAGCTTTTAGCAAATGGCTTTTATAAAATATCAAAAAATTAATTTTCTTCCTAAAGTATTAAATTTTTGGATTTCAAATATGTAAACTCTATGAAAAAACAAGAAAAATTTTATAAAAAATGAGTTTTCGGAAATAGTAGTAGAAATACTACTTTTTTTAAAAGCTACAATATTAAAATTATAATTTGAAAAATTTAATTTTTAAGACCTAAAATATGGAAAATTATTCAGATACAAAAAAGGTAAAAATAGTGGTAAAGATACTACTTTAGAAAAAAAAAAATCTCGTAATTTGTAATTTTCGCTATAAACATTTTATATTTGTAAATAAAATACATAAAATCATTTTAAAGTTACAAAAAATATATATTCAAATATATTGTCAAAAATAGTAGTAAAAATATTACTTTTTTAAAAATCTCAAAAACAAAAATTTAGCTTGAAAAATTTCATTTTTCTACCTAAGATATATAAAATCCTTGAAATATAAAGAAAAAGATGTTAAAATGTATTATCACAAATAGTAGTAAAAATACTACTTTATTCGAAAAATTTTTAAAAACACTATTTTTGCATTAAATGAAGTAAGAACATTAAATGTTATAAAAATATTTTTTTATTTTAATATTTTCCAAAAAGAAAGAAAAAATTAATTTTTGCATCCAAAATTTGTTAATATATTAAAAAGATCATGGAAAAGTATTAAAATTGACCCTTTGAAATAATAGTATTCCTACTACCTTTTTTCCTAAATTAAACTTTTGGGTATAAAATATGTTAAATTATTTATACGAAATAAAGTATTATAACGAGTTTTCCAAAATAGTAGTAAAATACTACTTTGGCTTGAAAAATTATTTGAAATCAAGAAAAAGATGTTAAAATGTATCATCAAAAATATATTGTCGTAAAAATACTACTTTAAATTTTTTTGTTACTATTTTTGCTTTAAATGAAGTAAAAAATAAATCATTATCATAAAAATTAAATTTAAATAAAGTTTTTATTTTTAAAAGAATAGTTTTTCACTACTATTTTCCAAAGAACAAGAAAAATTTAAATTAGTTAAAAATTTTTTGATTACTATTTCTGCTTTAAATGAAGTAAAAAAATCATTATCATAAAAAGTAAATTTAAATAAAGTTTTTATTTTTAAAAGAGTAGTACTTTCACTACTATTTTCCAAACAACAAGAAAACATAATTTTTGTGTTTAAATGTATTACAAATTTCATGAAGAAGTAATAAAATTAGTTTTTTTTTAAATAGTAGTATTTCTACTACCTATTTCACAAACAACAAAATTCATATTTTTTCTTCTTAAAACTGTTTTAAAGTTAAATTTTAAAAGCCTTTTTGTTTCTGAATTTATTTTCTTTTAAATTTTTCTGCCATTTTTGTTCTTGTTCAATTTAAAATTTCAATTTAAAAATTTTATAAAGTGTTTTCATATGTTGCTTCTGGTTACCCTTTTATAACCCTTGATGGTGTGTTTATTTTTCGGTTTTTAACATTGTGTGTCATGTATATAACATATCAATCTAAAGCAATGAAATTACATTTTCCTCTTACTTCCCAAAAACTAGACTTTGACCAAACATGTACTTCAGAAGATAAGAATAAACGAAAAGAAAATTGTTTTCAGTTTTGAGCAGCTAAACTAGAGGTAGCAAGCTACCAGCTAACTAGTTGTATGGTTAATAAACTTTAATGCAAGACTTCAACACAAGTAAAAGTGTTATACAGATAAAAGGATGACCCTTGTTATGCTTTTTCTCAAAAACTTGTAATATCTTAAGCCATTTTCCTACTTTTTCTCACTTTGAAGGTAAACCCTTATTTTCTCTTATTTATCTTTCTTGTTGTGTAAATATTTATTTTCATGTGTAATTGTATTTGTTAGTTTATGTAGGTTTGTATACAAAAAAGACATGCAATGTGAAAACATTTCATGATTTCGCTTGTAAGTAGTAAACTATGATACAAATGGGAATTTATTTTTCATCATTTGACATACTTTTTTTATAGTACTCGTATCATTTTTCTTTTTTCTTGTTTTTGTGGTTAAGTAATTATTCCTTGGCGCTTTTAACTCGCTACTATATGTTTAATTTAAAATTAAGTCTTCATAGAAAATTCTGTTGCAGAGAATTGATATTAAAAATTAATAGGTTTAAGCTTAAAATACGTAATTTGAAAATAAGTGTAATGAGGCGTATGATTAATATTAATTAAGGTGGTGAGCAGGAAAAATTTAAAATTTATTAAGAGATAATAATGATGGAGCAATGAAATTAGTAGGGAATATTAAAAAAATGTAAGGAAATAAAATTAAATATAAAATAATAAGTTATATCAAAATATAAAGATGATAGGGAAGTTAGATCTAAACTTGCAAAAAACTCCAACATTTAAAATTACATAATTCCCTTAATGCTTAAGTTAATTAAATCAAATTTATATCGGTTATATATTGTAAAGTTATCTTTTCAAGGCTTTACATTTATTTGCAACATGTTGCTTAGTTTCCGTGTTATAGTCCATTAAGTAATACAACCTATAATAATAATTTATTTATTAAATATTTCCGTAGCATTAAAAGCTTTATAATTTTATTAAAAACATTTTTCGAAAAAGGATTTAAAATCAAGGTCTAAGCTACCAATCATTATAATTATATAACATTAGAAAATGCAATAAAATTTGTAAAATATAAAATAGGAAGTTACATAACCTAAAAAAATATAATTCAAAATTTTGTTTAATCTTAAAAATTATTTGTAAAAAGAATAAGAAAATCTGTTCAAATATACAGTAAAAATTACCAAAACCCTATTTTAATGATAGTAGTAGAAATACAACTTTTTTAAAAAGTCTTAAAATTTAAATTCTTGTTCTCAATTTATTAAAAAGCAGTGAAATATTTATGAAATTTTACTAATATATATTAAAAAAAATATTCCAACATTAAAACTTTTTAGCTTTGAAGCATGTATGACAAATTAAAGAACAAGAAAAAATGCTTTAAAAGCATTTAAAAAAAATAGTAGTAAAACTACTACCTTTTGAAAACTACCAAAAACGTGAAAATTTTCTTATTAAACATGAAATACAAAATATCGAAAAAAAGTTTTAAAACACATTTTTCAAAATACTAGTGGAAATATTACTTTTTTGTGCAATAATAGAACCTAAGCTTATCTACTAAAAATTTATATTTTTAAGTCACAAGCTTAATTTGGATCATTTGGTTTAGAATATTTAAAAAATATTAAAAGTCAAGAAAAAAGGTATTAAAATTTGTTCTCAAAAATAGTAGTAGAAATACTATTTATTTTAAAAGCTGCTAAAATTTTAATTCTTTGCTTTAATTTAATATCATAAGAAAAGTATTTACATTGATTCTTAAAATTAGTAGTAGAATTACTACCCTTTTTAAAGTGTAAACATAACCATTTTTGATTTCAAAAATTAATATTTCTTGGCTTAAAATATATAAAAACTTTTCAATATCAAGAAAGTCGTAGAAATG
The DNA here is from genome assembly GCA_932274085.1 of Protocalliphora azurea. Lineage (NCBI taxonomy): Eukaryota > Metazoa > Arthropoda > Insecta > Diptera > Calliphoridae > Protocalliphora > Protocalliphora azurea. The sequence continues at coordinate 12,696,979 of OW026523.1, forward strand.
CGTTTTAAAAAATAGTAGTAGAAGTACTACTTTTTCCAATATGAAGTAAAATTCACATTCATGGCTTCAAATTAAATAAAATTACTAAAATATCAAGAAATAAACTTAAAATTGATTTTTAAAAATAGTACTAAAAATACTACTTTTTTTAAAGTGTGAAAATATGCAATTTCGCCTTAAAAGTTAATATTTCTGGGCATACAATATATAAAAACATTTCAATATCAAAACTGTAAAAATATTTTTACAAAAATAATAGTTGTATTAGGACTTTTTTTTTTAATTTACAAAAATTTACATTTTTGGCCTTAATTTAAATTATATTAAATTACTTAAATATCAAGAAAAAAGTATTAAAATTGATTTTAAAGAAATAGTAGTGAAAATACTACCTTTTCCAAAAATTAAAGAATATAGAATTTTGACTTTAAAATTAAAACTTCTACGTAAAGATGTTTAAAAATTATTAGATATCAAGAAAAACGTATTAAAATATGTTTTTAAAAATATTACTAGAAATAGTATTTTTTGAAAAAGTTAGCATTTTTGGTTTTAAATTAAATAAAATCTGTAGAATATTAAGAAAAAAATATTAAAATAATTTTTTCTAAATAGTAGTAGAAACACTACCTTTTTTTAAAGTTTGAAAATAAGCCTTTTTTGCTTAGATTCGAAAATATTTAAAAATTTACAAATATTAAGAAAAAGATGCTAATATTTGGTTTCATAATTAGTAGAAGAAATTCTACCTTTTTGAAAAGTACTAAAGTTAGGTTTTCTTTTTGGTTTAAATTAAGTAAATATATTACAATATTATGAGAAAAATGATTGAATTTGATCTAAAAAAAAAAAAAAAAAAATAGTAGCAGAAAATACTACCTTTTTTAAAAGGTCGAAAATAAGCAATTTTGTAAAAAAAGAGAATTTCTATGTTTAAATAGTTGAAATAAGAAATAGTTTAAAATTATTAAATACCTAAATAAACGTCTTAATATATGTTTTACAAATAGTAGTAGATATAGTAACTTTTAAAAAATTCTCATTAAATTAAAATTTTTCGCTTTAAGTTATATTAAATCTTTAAAATATCAAAAAAAAAAAAAAAATAATATAATCGATTTTTTGTAAATAGTTGTAAATATACTACCCTTTTAAAAAAGTACTAAAACTAGACTTTTTCTTTAAAAAAGATAAATGATTCATATAACATATAAAATGTGTTAAACAACATTGAAGAAAGAGAAAAAAGTGATAAAGTGGTGTGTTCAAAAATAGTAGTCAAAATGTGATAAAATTTTTATGTTTATGTTTATGTACTTAAATATTAGGGAAAAAAGATTAGAATTCTTCTTTAAAAATATTTGTAAAAATACTACTTTTTTGATTGATATATTAGATTGAAGTATTAAAGTAAGATTGAAGCTAACCTGAGACCATATAGAAGCTTAAAATTGAACCTAATTTGAGTGTGTGTAAAATACTTTGATTGATGCAAATTTAAGTTTAAGCGATGATATACGATTAAAGCTGATTGGGAATTATATAAATCTTTTGATTAATGCAAATTTTAGGTAAAATAAATTGTATTATTGAAGTTAATTTGAGAGTAAATAAATTCTAGGATTACAGACATTTTAAGAATATGTATGATTAGAGCATGTATTGGACGATAGAAGATTAAAAATTAAAGCTACTTTAAAGCTTTATTAGTATTCATCTTTGAAGCTAATTTTGGACTACATTAAGTGGTGTGATTGAAGCTACTCTAAGGCTTTGAAGACATACGATTAAATGTAGTTTGAGCTTTTCTAAAGACTCTCTCTTTTAGTGCTAGTTTTTACGCTAATTTGATGTACCTGAAGATTAGAAATTGAAAACAAATTAAGTTTTTTTAATTATTTATGATTGAAGTTAATTGAAACCATATTAGGATGTACAATTGAAGCCAGTTTGAGTAAAAATAAATACCTCTATAGTAAACTTATATAAGACTTTATCCTAATTTGAATCTACAATAAATACTAAATTTTAAGCTTTTTGGAGATTATGCGGATAAAATAAGATTTATGATTGATATTTTAAGCATATAAGAACTTCAATCATAGCTAATTTCGATTTCAAAATAGGACCAATAATGGTGTACATTTTTTATATATTGTGGCCAACAATTAAATTTAATTTGAGTCGTTTAAGAAAGATAAGATTTACAACTGTTTGAGTCTCTTTTAGATTCCACAATTGAAACTTATTCGATAGCTATAATTAAAGATTAATTGTATGTAAAGTCAATTTCGCCCTCAAAATAAGTCCTCAGTTAGAGCAAATTTTTTATAATATTAGGGCCAATAATTGAAACTAATTTGACTCTTTTATGAAAGGTAGTTTTGTAGCTGTTTTGTATATTCTTCAAAGTCTATAACTTGAGCTTATTTGAGAGCTACTATTGAAGATATTTAAAGCATATATAAAGACCTTTAATCAGGGCTAATTTTGCATTTAAAAGGGACTTTATCACAGTAAGTTTTTCCTATTAACTATTGTGACCAATAATTAAAACTAATTTGAATTATTTATGAAAGCCAGATTTAAATCTGTTTGAAGTCTCCTTTAAATCATACAATTAAACCTTATTTGAGATCTAATAATTGAAAATAATTTGAATGTTTATAAACATCCTTAATTAAGGCTAGTTATAGGTTAAAGATTATGGCACTAAACTATTAATATTTATTCAAATTTCTTTCATATCAATTCCAACTATTCTTAGTTTTTATTTATTAAATAAAGAAAAAAGTGTTAAAATGTACAATTTGTTGTAAACAAATAAAAACCAAATTCCCTTAAAACTAAAACGAGGTTAAATTGAAAATAAAAATCTTGTTGAACACTTGTTTGTAACTATTTGTTAGCGAATGCAATTTCCTAAAAAGAAAAACGTTTCACTTTAAATAAATTGAAAAACTCAAATATGCAAAGGAACAGAAAAAAAATATGAACTTAAGAACAAAAAACAAAAAAAAAAAAAAAAAACATTTAAGAGTCAAGGGAAAATATTTAACTCAATACCCAAACAGATTTCTATTAAAATGCATTCTATTGTAAACTACAAGCTAACACTTAAAATCATGGTTGGCAGTTTTTTTTCTAAAAGATTTTTCCTCAATATTTTTTTTATTCTTTTCAATTCTAACAAAAGTTAAAAGTAAGTAAAATGTTGGGATATTTTAAAAGGAAGAGATATGGTATAAATAAGTGACTGTGAAATATTAAAAGAAAATGAGTATGTATCTAGGAAAAAAGTTTTATTTTTATTGAAGTTCAAGAAATGTAAAAAAATATACAAAATTTAAAATTTTTTTTGGAAAAAACGTATAAAAATGTCCAACTTTTTTGATAAAACCCAGCGAAAACTTTGCTTTTCTGTTAAGCTAGCAGTTATAGTTGGAAACAAAAATAAACTACTTATCTTTTGCTTGAATAACTAGTTATTTTATTATTTTTTTTTACCTTTTGGAGAAGCCACAGAGGCTTGCTTCAATTGGCATTACAGGTGCAATGAGAAGTCACCACAAGCGGCTCTGGATGTCATACATCATCTCTTACCCATTGAGGATTTTGTGAAGGGTATGGCAGTAAGGAGTCTGCTGAGAGTTAAGGAATTAGGACTATTAGGTTCATCGAGAGCAGATCACTCCAGGGTCATATACGAGATCAGTTATGGTGAGGTTAATCTGAACTCCACGAGAGCATCAGATTACATAGCCGTTGAATCGGACTTGGGGGTAAATCCTGTCGTGGTGATACCTGATAGGGAGGTCTGTTCCGGCACTGAGAGACTGTACGAAGGTTGTGCAGTATTCACAGATGGATCAAAGATGGACATAGGTACTGGTGCGGGAGTCTATATTATGGGCACGGATCTAAAGGGATCTTTTAGACTTCCTGATGAGTGCAGCGTTTTTCAGTCTGAGATTCTCGGCATCTTGAAGGCTGCAGAATTAAACAGGTGGAATGTTATGAGGGGCACTGCAGTTACTCTCTATGTGGACAGTCAGGCGGCTCTGAAGGACTTGGGATCACACTAGTTGCTGACTGTAAGAAGTCACTGAGAGAGCTGATGGAAACAAATGGTGAGACTCTGCTGGGTGCCTGACCACTGTAATGTATCTGATAATGAACTGGCCGATGAACTGGCAAGGCAAGGCGCAGCAGAGAATGTCTCGGAGAGGGAAACCATGGTGAAACCATGGGAAGATCAATGATTAGATCTTGGTCAGAACCAATTCGGCTTGGGAGAGTAGAGTGGACTGTAGGGTGTCCAGGGAGGTATAGCCGGCGCTCGACAGGACAGGTACAGGCACTCTTCTGGGCTTGAGTAGGAGGAGCTTAAGGATCATGTTAGGGGCCATAACGGGTCACTGTCTGACAGGAAAGATGAGGTCTAGATAGGACGCTAGCAATTTCGACTTTTGTAGAATGTGTTGGGACGTCGACGAGACCGAATCTATTGAGCACATTATGTGCCACTGTGCACGATTGCAGCATCGTAGGATGAAATGGCTGGGCAGTCAATTCCTTGTAGACGCCATAGGCTTCGTCATGGTAATAGACTGCCTAGGGGAGAGTCAGGGGCACATCCCTGGGGGGATTATCAACACTGCTAATCCCCTTTCATGATTTCTTGTTATTACTTCCTCTTTCTTTCTTTCCTTTTTCTCATTTTATTCTTATTTTTTCATTTCTATATTCTATAGCTTTTCAAATGAAGGGACTCACAATGGACCGAGATCGGTCTCTGGGTAGAGATGTGGTACATTTGGTATCACGTCAACCTTCTCTATCTATCTATCTAACTAGTTATTGTCCACAAATTTATGTAGTTATTTTTAGACTCTAGGGATACTCAAAAATATATACCAAAACGAAAATAAAAATAAAAAAACAAAAAATTTTGCCGTCATTGAAATTTGAACTTGGACACAAATTACCATTCATTTTTAATGACTAACGTATTATTCAGTACACCATCTCACACTTAATTTTCTAAGCAACAAAATCTTTTTTAGTATAAATATATGTTTCTAGACATTTTGTTATAAAAAATTAACAGCATTACAATGGAATTGCACCAACAACCTTCTGATTGTTAAACCAGCGTTCTAAGCAACTCATGCACGTGATTGCAATATTGCTGTGCTTTTATACTACTGAGTACTTATTTATGTAATACCGAGTAGGTAAATAATAATGGCGCCTCATTACCGAGAAATTACTTTAATAAGTAGTTGCCATTACCGAAATAACTATAATTAATTTTATATTTATGAACTTTTAATTAAAAAGTACATTTTTGAAGAATATTATTGTCCAACCCTTTAATTTATCTTTTAATTCCCAAATGAGCTTAAACATAAAAAAAAAAAATATTAAAAATGTGAATAAAAACGTATTTGATAAAGGTTACTAAAATTAATTTTATATTTTATGTGCTTTAAAAAAAGTACCTTTTTGAAAAATACTATTCCAATCTTTTTATGTTTTTCTTTTATACCGAAACTTATTTATAAAGTACCCTTTTGAAAAATATTATTGTCCAAATCTTCTAATTATCTTTTAATACCGAAATAAGTTTAAAGATAACGAAATACATAAACTTTTAACAAAAACCTATTTAAAATTATAATTTAATTTAAATTATAATTTAACAAGAATTTAGTAAAAAACTATCTTTTTTTAAAATAAGATTCTTTAACTTTTCTTTTTAGATTTTAGTTCCCAAATGTGCTTAGGGATAAAAAAAATAATAAAATTAAAAGACGTATTAAAAATATTCAACTTCTTTTGATAAAAATAACTAAAACTAATTTTTTATCTTATAAATTTTAATTAAAAAGTACTTAAAAAAAATATTGTAAATTCTCAAATATGCTCAAAGATAAAGAAACACTAAAAATTTTAGTAAAAAGTATTAAAAATGTGCAACTATTTTTGATAAAAATTACTACAAATAATTTTATATTTTATAAACATTAATTAATAAAACATGTTTTTGAAACATGACATGACATGTTTTTTTTTGTGAAAACTTAATAAAAATATCTAATCTCTTTTAAAACCTCTAACTTTATATTGTTTCATATTTTATAAAAATTTATTAAAAATCTAGCTTTTTGAAAAATTACATTCTTCAACACTTTTATCTAGATTTTACTCCTCAAATGTGCTAGAAAAATAAAAAAATGGTAAAATTTTTTTGTGAAAAAAACAAACGTATTAAAAATATTAATTTTTTTTTTGGATAAAAATAACTAAAGCTGATTGTGAGTTTTATAAACTTTAAAAAAAATGTATTAAAAATACAAAACTTTATTTTGCATGAAAATAACTACAGATGATTTTGAGTTTTATACATTTTTAATCAAATAGTATTTAAAAGAAAAAAATATTTTTTAAAAACTTCTAATAAAAACGTACAAAAACTATCATAAAAGTCTAGCTTGAGATGGTTTTATATTTTATAAAAATGTATTAAAAAACTACCTTTCCGGAAAATAAGATACTGTTTTATCTTTTAATCCCAAAATAAGCATTTTATTCAATTTATTCATTTCTGATACCCAAAGACGTTGAAAGATAAATACTAAAAATTTTATTGAAAGATATTAAAAATTTCAATTGTTTTATATCTTATAGATATTTATTAAAAAATTGTCTTTTTAAAAAATATTATTTAAACCTCTTGGTTATCTATTAATCCAAAAATAATCTGAAAATGTACAAAAACTATCAAAACTTTTTGAAAAAGTCTAGCTTGATATGGTTTTATATTTTATAAAAATTTATTAAAAAACTATCTTTCCGGATAATAAGATACTTCAACCGTTTTATGTATCTTTCGATTCCAAAATAAGCTTTTATTCATTTTATTTATTTTTAATCCCCAAATATGATCAAATATAAATACTAAAAATATTAGTAAAAGATATTAAAAATTTAAATTATTTTTTATAAAAACAACTAATAATTGTTTTATATTTTAAAGACATTTATTAATAAAGTACCTTTTTGAAAAAAAATGTTATTGAAATCTTTTAATCCCAAATGAGCTGAAAGTTAAAAAAAATCTACTAAAACTTTTAATAAAAATGTACAAAAACTATCAAAACTATTTTAAAAATTCTAACTTAAGATGGTTTAATATTTTATACAATTTATTAAAAAACTATATTTTTGGAAAATAATGATTTTATTTATCTTTTAATCCCAAAATAAGCATAAAGATAAATAAATACTTAAATATTTTATTAAAAGGGTACTAATTATTTCTTACAATTTTTAAAAGATCTAACTTAAAATAATTTCATACTTTATACAAATTTATTAAAAACGTACTTTTTTGAAAAATACAATTCCCCAAACCTTTTATTCATCTTTTAATCTCAAAATAAGCTTAAAGATTAACAAATACTAAAAATTTTTATAAAAAAGTACTAAAAATATCTAACTTATTTTAAAAAGTATAGCTTCAAACTTAGTATTTTATGAATTTTAAATAAAAAAGTACCTTAAATATATATATACATATATATATATATATATATATATATATATATATATATATATATTTAATCCCAAAATGAGCTTAAACATAAAAAGTAATTTTTCTAGAAAAATAATTGCCATAATAGAAATCAATAAAATTTTATAAATATGACACAAACAATAACAACAACAATAACATCAGCATTAGTAGAACACTAATAATACTAGAAAGAATAAAAATGAAAAAGAAATAATAACAAAAATCACTATAACCATCACTACTATTAAAGCACACATGAGTGAGTGTGTAAGAATAAAGTGCATATAATAAAAATCCCAACAAAAGCTATACTTTTGTAAGCTTTTATTTTCATTTTTAGTTTTTATTGCTCTATGTCATTTTGAAGGCAATTTAAAAAAATCACAAGATATACACATGTAACCCTATCATACTCCTCCGACCCCACCCCCCTTGCTCTACCTTATAGTTCCCTAAACATTTAGTCTCATTTATAAAATTGTATAGAATGGTTAGGAGTTTAAATAGTTACCTTTCTGGTTTAGTTTTTGGATAAAAAAGAGTTATGTAGGGGTCTTAATGCTTTTGCTACTTCTTAAAAGTTGATTTTATTTTCATTTATTTTTTTTTTCTTTTTAGGTTAACGTATGTCACAGTGATTCATATTTAATAGCATTTTCTTAAGTCTCCAGTAGCATTATGTTGCAATTCTAGGGACTGTTATATTTAAAAATAAAAAGAAACTAAAGTGGTGAAGGGGAGGGGGGAGGTGAATATATGGCAATATAAAATATTAAAAAGGTAAATGTGCTTAAAAGTAAAAATGTGTTTTCTGGGAAATTAAAATTAAAAGAAATAAGATTTTATAAAGAAAATGCAGGAATTATCCCTAATTTTCCTACTTTAGGAATTCAGTTCTTAAAAAAAATGTTTGTCTAAAAATTACTAAATAATATTAATTCGTATTAAAATGTAGCCTTAAGAAGTAAATTTGTGCATTTTTGATTGAATTCCCAAATGGGCATTTTGAGTGCCTAATATATAAATTTAGGTATTCAAACAAAGTTGCCAACATTATACACAACAGAGTAGTAGTAGTAGCAGTAGAGTAGTATTTAGTAGCTGAAATTGATCTTAAATTCTTTTGTTATTTTCTTAATAATATTACTCTTTTGTGATTTCCTTTTTTGAATTCCTAAAAGGGAATATAGATTTTTTTTAAGAAAATTCTACAAAGAATTGCTAAATTATAATAATATTATTTAAATATAGTTATTTACTTTAATACTCAAATTAGGAATTATTAATACCCAACATAGGAACTTTTAATACCCAATTTGGGAATTTAGATTTTTGAGTGTAATAATCAACAACAATAGCCAAAGTTAAAAGTTTTATTAAAATGCGAATTTTCACTGTTTAATACAGTAACATTGATTGAATTCCTAAATGGGTATTTTTAATAAATAATTTGGGAATTTATTTTTTTATGAAATTTTTATAAACAATCGTAGATTACAATAATTTTATTAAAATTAGGTTCTGCTAAGAAAATATTATGAAATTTTTGGTCAATTCCTAAAAGGGGATTTCTAATACCCAATATGGGAATGCAGGTTTTTCTGCAATTTTAATTTAATTAATTTTTAATTAAATTATAATCTTAATTTTACAAACTAGTAACTCTTGGCTACTTTCCCATGTGGAGTTTTTAAGGCCATTTTTAGAATTTAAATATTCTTAAGAATTTTTTGCACAAAATTAATCAAAAACTTTAGTTTTTATGAAGTTATATGCAAAAAGTGAATTTTAAAGCATTTTGGGACAAATTCCTAAAATAGGGGATTTAACATCACATTTCAGGAATTTAAGTTTTTACAAAATTTAAAAAAAAATTAATAAAATGAATTGATTTTTAGTAAATTGTAATGGAAATTTTATAAGATGGTGACTTTTGAATACAATACCTAATAAGCGATTTTTTCCCCGTTTTAGGAATTAAGTTTTTCTTAAGTTTTTTTTACGAAAAATAAATCAGAAATTATATTTTTAATAAAACTAAACGAAAAAAAATGAATTTTTTATAATAATTAATTAAAAAACTGCATTTGGGGATAAATTTGGATAAATTGGAATAAATTCCCAACTATGGGATTTTTACGTTATATTTGGAAATTTGTATCATATTTTTTATTTCTCATCAAAACTATTCAAATTAGTTAACTTGTTATTATGAGTTTTATTAACATATTGGTCTTTATGAACAAAATTATGACTTGCGACTAATTCCCAAGAGGAGATTTTGTATGGCCACTTTGGGAATACAAAACTTTCTAAAATTTTTACGTAAACTAAATCAGAAATGTTATTTTTACAAAATTATGTAGGAAAACTAAATTTTTTTGACAATCTAAAATAAATTCCCAAATAGGGGATTTCAATATAAAACTTAGGAATTTGTATTCGACGGCATTTTTTAGCAAAAATTTCTTAACAAAAATTGGTTAATTTTGATTGAAAATATTGATCTAAATGTTTGAAATGACAACTTTATACTAATTCTCAAATGGGTATTATAAATTCCCAATTTGGGAATTTAGTTAATTTTTGCGATTTTTAAGAGAAATTCGTAAAATTTGAAGATTTTTGTGTGATTGTGGTCCTAAACTGTGAAACATTGTATATTTAGGGAAATTCCCAGGGAGTAAAAATTTTTAGTTTATTTGGAATTTTAGTTTTTTCTTAACGATTTTACAGAAAAATTGGTGAAATTTTAATATTTTTGCAAAAAAAAAAAAAAAAAAATGATGTGAAAACTATGGCAACCTTATATAAATGAGATTTTTTAACACTTATTTGGTAATTCAATTTCTTTAGGAATTTTCAGAAAAAACTGAGCATTATAATATTTTTACATAAAATTTTGCCTTTTAAATAAAATATAGATTTTGATTTATAAAATATGGCAACTTTAGACTAATTACCAAGTGAAGATTCTTATTTCGAACTTGGGAATTTAATCTTTTAAAAGATTTTTCAAGGCAAATTGGGAAAGTTTTAATATTTTTGTGAATTTGTGTTCTTAAACTTTAAAATGTGGCAACTTTGTAGAAATTCTAAAAATGGATTATGTCTCATTAAAATCTTTTGCCAAAAATGATATATTGAAATATTTCTATATAAAGTTGTAGCTTTCATATAAAATTATGCTTTGAATTTGTAAAATATGGCAGCTTTTAAGAAATTTTCTAAAAGGGAATATTTGTATCTTACAGAAAATTTGTTAATTTAATTTATTTAATACATTAAAATGGTAAATACTTTGTGAAAATTTTATAAAGTGGGGATTTTTTTAAACATTTTGGGAATTAAAGTTTTGAGTTAATTTCAGAAGAATAAGGCTTAAATATAATGTAATTATTTAATTATAGCTATATATATATTATTTTATTAATTTGTAGCTAATACCCCAATAGAGGCTTTTTCATTAACAATATGGGAATTCAGTATTTGACTAATTTTTTTTTAAATAAATATGAATATAACCATATTTTACCATACATTAGGACAATTTTTAACTTTTTTCATTGAAAATAAATTTAACGTGTTGATATTTTTTTATTTTACTAACAATTTCCTTTTTTTTGTAAAAATATTATTGAGCTTAAATCATGGCTTTTTTCCTCTACCAGTGACATTGTTAAGCTAAAGAGCCATAAGTCTTTTTCTTATTTGCCAATAGAAAACTTGTAAATTTGTTATATTTTTCTTTTTATTTCAACATTTGTTTTGTATAGTTTTCCTATAAATTTTGCTATTCTAAAATTCTATTTCAATTTGTTGTTTATATTTTTTCACCATATTTCCCATCAACTACCACAAAAAGTTATGGCTGTTTTAGGAATTGCATTAAATTTTCAATACGACCTGGTTTTTGTTTTGCATTCATTTTATTTCAGTTCAGTTTTTTTTGTTTATCACCTCCGTTGCAATCTCCTGAAAGCATGCTATATTTTTCTCTGTATTTGTATTTTGTTCTATATAGAGAACAATTTTATTTCTCACGTACCATTTCGTGGCTTATTTTTTGTTTTTTACTACTTTTTTTTATTACTTTTTTTTGTTCTGACATTTTTTTTTATTTTTTTATTTTGAAAACAACAAATTTATGCACAGTTTGTGCTCTTAAGAGGTTTCATCCTGTTATTTGCCTTATTTTTTTAATACATTTTTCTGAGTTATATTATGCATTTCAAAATGCATGATAATTTACACAAAGCCACGCAATTGCTAGGAGGAGAAGGAGGGATAATAGGGAAATGTGGAACAAAAAAGGGTTTATAGTTATAGCAACCAAAATGAAATGAATTTTTAAATTCAACTTAGTATTATTATTATTATTATTATTATTATTATTATAAAATCTAGAATTTCTAATCAGAGAGCTAAAGTCCAAATAAAGACATCAGTTGTAAAAAAGTCCCAATAGGGGATTTATCTTAATTTTTTTTTTTAACTTTTTATGTGTCATTTAGAATTGAAAAAAATCGATTATGGTTTTAATAAAAGTCTTAAAGCGGGATTTAAAAATGTTTTTAAATTAGTAATATTTACATTTAGGGCCATTTTGGCATAATTTATAATTTATACAATTTCTTCAGAAATACTTATGTAGGAACCACAAAATTCCCATTTTAGGATTTAAAAGTCCAAATTGGGGAATGTTTTTGACAGTTAATTTTATGAATTTCAAACTTTAAATTAAATAAAAAATTAAAAAAAAATTATAATAATCGGTTGGAAGTAAAGTTTACATTTGGGAACTTTTCCTTAAATATATCATTTTTCATTATCTTTTATTATATTTTTATAATCCTTATTAAATTTTAATTCAAATCTTCAAAAATTATAAAATTTCCGAGAAGGGTTTTTTTTAATTAATTATTTTTAAACAATAATCCATTTTTCAAATTTATCATTTAAAGTATTTCATTGATTAAAACAAATTTGTGATGGTCAAAAGTCCTAGTGCAGAATTTCAAAAATTTTAATTTTGTTTTTTTTTTTTTAACAGATTTGGTGAATTAGAAAAAAACTTATTTCCACTCAAATTTAAACTAAATCCTACGAAAAATCCCACGTACGTTAAAAAGTCCCTAACTGGAACTAAAGTCTTCATTTGAGATTTTTTTCATAAATATAATCATAAATATAATTTATAAATATAAGATTATTCTGAAAATTCTGAAATTTCCAAGGTGGGATTTAAAAGTCCCACTTTGGGATTATTTTTCAATAGCGTATTTCAAGTAGAAAAACTCATTTCCAACTAAATTTGTTATAATTTAATAGATTTTTTACAAAAATTCTGAAATTTCCAAAGCGGAATTTAAAGAGTCCTAATTTGGTAATTTTCTGGAAATCGATATTTTATAGCAAAATATAATTTTAAACTAAATTTTATATAAATTAAATAATTTTTTAACAAAAATCTGACATAATCTCGTAGATCATACATGGTCATTTCAAAAGTCCATATAAGGACATTTTTCGGAAGTTGGTTTATTTTAGTGAGAATCCGGTTTAAAACTAATATAGTTGTGTTTTTATTTTAAATTTTTATTTTATATTTATTAAAAAAATTTATAAAAATGTAAGAATTTCCACTACGGGTTTTATAAAGTCCATCTTTGGGAAGTTTTCGAAAGTCGATTGTTTCTTATAAAAAAATATTTTCTACTAAAATTGCTATAAATTTAATGATTTTTCCTGAAGATATAGAAAGTCCTATTGCAGAATTTAAAAAGTCCCTATGTGGGCATTTTTCAAAAATAATTTTATTTTCGAATAAAAGATAATTTTCTAGTTAGTTTAGTACAATTAAAGCAATTTTTGTTAAAATCTACAAAAAAAAAAATTGGTAATTTCTTTATTAGGATTTCAAAAGTCGCTATTTGGGAATTTTTCTAACAGTATTTTTTTTTTAGTAAAACTCATTTTAAACAAAATTTATTTCAACTTAATTGTTTTTTCGAATAAAAAAATTGGAATTCCTAATACGGAATTAAAAGGTCAATATATGGGAATTATTCAAAAATGAATTTCTATTCAATATAATAATTCAAAACCTTGATTTCTTCTTAAAATTTAGAAAAATCCTTTAATTTCCAATGACCTTTTATAAAATATTTTTCAAGAAAATCAATAAAAATTTTTAAATTCTTTCAGTGATTTAATAGTGACTTTTTCAAAAACTAATTTTCTTTAACAGAAGCTTATTTTAAAATTACTTAAACATTATTAAAATATTTTCATATAAAAATTTATAAAGATGTTACTAGGAAGTTCTTATTTGGGAACTTTTCGAAAATCTATTTTCTTACTAAAAAAAATTGATTTCAATTCAATTATTTTTTCTAAAAATGGATAAAAATTTTGGAAATTATAATTCAGGATTTAATAAGTCTCTAATTGGCTTCAATTGTAATGATTTTTTCTTAAAATTTAGAAAAATCCTTTAATTTTCAATGATTTTTTTTTATAAAAATCTTATAATTTCTAATTGGAATTTCAAAAGTCCTAATCAGGACATTTTTCGGAAATTGATTTTTTTCCAGAAAAATTTTTTTTTTTTGATTATAACGATTTTTTAAATTTAACTGGATATAAATTACATGATTTGGCATAAAAATCCTGAAATTCTCCAGAGAAATTTCAAAAGTCTTAATAAGGACTTCAGGAAATCATTTTTTTTTTCTAGTGAAAAATTATTTTAAAATTAATTTGCTATAAATTAAGAATATTTTCCAAACTAAGAAGTAATTAAAATGTGTGTTTTTTTAATTTATAAAAAATCCTATCCAGGATTTAAAATTCCTATTGGGACATTTTTCAAAAAATTCCTTTTCATAAAAAGTCATTATAAGTTTAATTTACTCCAATTGAAATAATTTTTTCTGAAATTTATAAAAAAATTTGGAATTTATTTTACGGAATTTAAAGAGTCTTTACAAGTCGATTTTTTTCTAGTTTAATAAATTTTTAACAAAATTAGGTATATTTTAAATAATTTTTTATAAAAATCCCGTAATTATGAGGAGGAATTTTAAAAGTCCTAATTAGGACTTTTTCAGAAATTATTTTTTTCAGTGACAAAATATTTTTAAATAATTTTGCTATAATATAAGAAAATTTTCCACAATTCGAAAATAACTTTTATAATTTATAAAAATATCTAATCTATTCTACATGGGGTCTTAAAAGTCCCAATTTGGGAATTTTTCAAAAACACATTATTATTAAGGAATTTTTCGAGAAATGATTTTATGTAGTATAAAATTGTTCTAAATGTAATTTAATATAATTTAAATAATATTTATTTATGGAATAATCACAATACAATTACAAATTATATTCTAATTCTAACTCTGCGGAATAACGAAAACTATTGCTCGTTGTAGCGAAAACAGACCAGAGTCTCTGGTGGGAATCGAACCCACAAACCCCACTAACAGACTAGATCACCACCAACTAGGACATCGAGGTTTCCAAAATCTTATATAAATCTTTAATTTAATTTTTTTTTCTTTAATTTTTATGAAATTTAAAAGTCGCAATTTGGACTTTTTTCTTAAAGTTGTCTTTTGAATAAAACTTTTATTTTAAATGATATTTTAAAAAATTTCACTGATCTTTCTTTTATTTTAAGATGACTTTGTTGCTTTTTATTGTCGGTTTTTTAATTTTATTTTTTTGGAAATCCTAAGTCCTTATATGGAAATTTGTTTAAAAAACTATTTTTTTTTCAAATATAAATAACTTTGAAACTTAGGTTACATTAGGTTAGATGGGAAGCTGTAAATGTAAACTATACAGTTCACTTAGGTGCTATTGATCTCCTTGTGTTACCCTAATGGATCATGTGAATCTGTTTTCACATGTCCTAGGATAGTTTCGAATCGAACAAAGCTGATGCACGAATGAAAGATCCGATCCGTCTGACATCAATTGCAGAGAGATCAGATAATTCGTGCATTAATGAACTACCAAATTCAGCAGTCCTTATATTCGCAAGAGCAGCTTAGTGACAAAGAAAATGCTCTACTGTCTCTTCCTCCTCCTCGTTAAAGCAACTTCTACAATAGCCGTTAAAAGGGAGTCCTAGTTTCCTAGCGTGTGCACCAGCAATCCAGTGCCGGTGCAACTAAGTGAAACTTAGTTTTTTTTTTAATTTAAATAAGTTTTGCTTTCTGTAAATCTATAAAAATACTGGTATTCTTATAAGGTTTTTAAAAACTCCATTAAGGGGAATTTGTTAAAAATTATTTTATTTTGTAGAAGCTAATTTAAAATTAAATTAATTAAAATTCAAAAATTCTTGGTTCAAAAGTCCAAATTTGGACTTTTATTTTTAAAGTTGTCTTTTTTTTTTAATTCTATTTTAAATAATTTCACAGCTTTCTTTCATTCTAAGAGATTTTTGTTACTTTTTTTGTCAGATTTTTTAATCAATTTATTTAGTTTTCCTTGGAAATCCCCTTAATGTTTTTTTCTTAGTTTCCTTTTTTTATTTTTTTATTTGCTTAATAAATTTTGTATGCATACTCATTCATATTATGATATACATATGTATGTTATGTTGTTTGTGTAGACACTCATATATTGCTGTTTATTTTTATGTGGCCCGGAAAATTTTTATTTATGTTTATGCCATAAAGCGCCTTAAAATATGTCAATAGTTTTTTTATTATTATTTTGCTTTTATTGTTATATAGTAGCTCATTTCAGTTTTTTTTCGTTTCCACTATTATTTGCTCTAGTCTTGTGTTTTTTTCTGTACGTTTTTCCATAAACGTGCTAAAATCAAATACGCCTAAAGGTAGGCTCTTAAAAATATGAGCAGAAGAGAAATAAAAAAGCTTAAGGAAATCCTATGAATGCTTAAAATGTATATGAATTATATATGCATAAAGTGAAATTAATTAAAGTAGAAAGGAAAAGAAAAATGACTATAGAGAAGTTTAGAACCAATAAAAAAGTTAAATAAAAAATTTATTAAATTCTTGCAATAAAAAATTTAAGAAATTTTAAATATTATTTACTAAATTATTATTATAAAGCAAACAACTATTAATACATTTGTAATTATTTTCAGATCATGATCTTTTGTTTTATCTTTTATAAATTGTTTTAAACCATTTGCATTTAAAATTTATTTATATGTATGTATGGATGTGTGACTAAATGGAAAACATTTTATCTTGGCAAAAAACGTTCAAACATACAAATTCATATTTACC
The DNA here is from genome assembly GCA_932274085.1 of Protocalliphora azurea. NCBI lineage: Eukaryota > Metazoa > Arthropoda > Insecta > Diptera > Calliphoridae > Protocalliphora > Protocalliphora azurea. The sequence goes on from OW026523.1 coordinate 12,713,839, forward strand.
CTTATACATACAAAACAAATACCCAACAACTTGCAAACAAACTTACTCTCAGTACATTTTCCCCCTCTCTTAATGGTTGCTGTGCCACTTCCTTTTCCGTTTTTATGTTGCTATTCTGCTGCTGATTTCACCAAAAATGTCCTTGTATGCATATTTGTTAATGTATATGTGCGTCATTGGTAGTCATCATTGGGGAGAGTGTGTTTGTGTGTGTATGTGTTATAAGCTTAAAATTTCATATTTTAATTACACTCATAAAATTATATCATATTTAATTATTTATATTGTATATTTATATTACAGTCTGTGCGTGATTTTCTACTAGTGAATATAAATTTTGAGTGTGTCATTTTTGTAAATTATTTACGATATGTTGTGTCAGATTTAATTGAAACCAGAGTATCATTATGTTAATAAAATTGTTGACTTTGTTATTGAAACTATACATTATTTTCATAACATATTGAAAATAATTGACAAACGTCAATGTGGAATTTATTAAATAAATTATTTACAAGTAGGAAGAAAAGTAAAAACAAAAAAAAAAAAAAAAAACAAAAAAAAATAATAATAAAAGTAAATTCATAAAAACAAATAACAATTATTCACAAATCTATAAAAGAAAAGATTTTCAATACAATTATCAAAAATTTTTAAAATGTTAAAAATTTCCTTAAACTTCATTGAATAAATTTAATTCTTTTACTCAATATTGGAAATAATTTATGTTTAATATTACCTACTTAAAAATTAATTTTAATTCATTTTCTAATGATTTTCTTCAGCATGACATCAAAAATTTGAATTAACAAAATATTTGGGTAACATCCCCTAATACAAAGTTACCATACCTTTGTACAAAAACACATCACAACAAATTTTTCAACGATTTTCTTTAATATTTCAGCAGAAAATATAATTCCTAAATAATTTTAAAAAATCCCCAAATTTGGAAATTACAAAACGAAATTTGTGCAGCTAAAAATGTATTCATTTTAATATTTTAACCACCAAAATACTTTTTGTAATGATTTTATACAATTTCACAGCAGAAACTAGAATTCCCGTAATGATAAGGAAAAATCTAAAATTTTAGAAGTTCCCTTTATGACCCGAAACATGTCAAAATACCCTTTTCAAAAATTTTTTTTAGTATTTCAGCAAAAAAAAAAAAAAAAAAAATGAATTCCCAAATAAATTTTAAAAATACCCAATTATGGAAATTTACAAAACCCAATTTTATCAACTATTTTATTTATTATTATTTTTTTTAATTTTATGCACAGCATTTCGTCCAAATTATATTCTTTAATATTACATCAAAAAATTTAATTCCCAAATTATCAAAGAAAAATTTCCAAATTTAATGTCCTAATTTTTAACATTTAATGTTCAAAAATACATCCAAGCACCTTCCTAAACCATTTGCTTAGAAAAAAATTAATTTCCAAATAATTTTTTAAAAACCCCTATTTTGGGAAATTTTCAATACTTAATTCAAGAAACTAAAAATTTTATTTGCTTAATATTTTATGTGCAATAAATGATTGAAGCATTCTAATCATTTTATTCTAATCATTTTATTAAAGATTTCAGGAAAAAAATAAATTCCCAAAATATTAAGGAAAAATCTTCAAAGTAAAAGTTAAATTTTTTAACATTTTAAAACCAGAAATATATCAAAACACAGTTTTTTCAAAGAAACTAAATTCCAAAATAATTTTTTAAAATCCCTAATCTTGGGAAATTTTCAAACTTCAATTTAAGCATTTAATAATTTAGTTTTTTAACGTTTTATGAATAGAAATGCGTCGAAGTACCTTTTTCTAATGATGAATGAGAAACAAAATTCCCAAAATGTTAGGGAAAAATTTCCCAATTTAATTTCCCCTTTTTAAACGTTATTTGTTTAGAAAAACTGTAGAAATATATAATTTGTTATCCTTTTTTTATTTTAATTTAATTTTCAAAATTTTAAAAGTCCCTAATTTGAGTATTTTTAAAACCAAATACAAGCATCTAAAAACTTTTATATGCAAAATTTAACATTAACAAAACCCACCCTAAGGTATGCTTTAGTTTAGGAAAACAGAGAAATTAAGCACAAAAACCATTAATGATCAAAATAAAATTTAAGTGGAAAAGACAAAGTTGTAATTTATACCTTAATTCAGCGCCCATAAGTATGCTATAGCTTCTTAAGTAAAAATTATAAAAAATAAATTTTAATTAAATTTTTTAAAAAGTTTTTAATAAATTTAATTTTTCAATATCAATTTTAGAATATTATTTTTCTAATATTTTTTATAATATTATTTTGTATATAATTATTACAATTTTGCATTTTTTGCTTTATTGGTCATTCATTTATGCTTGATTTAAGAAATTCTATTGAAAAAAAAACGGCCCAAAAAACAAGAAAACATGAAAAACGGAAATTGAACCAAATGGTACAACCAGAAATTCAACATTTCCTGTATAATAATCACATGTATGTGTTTGTATTTATACGTATGTGTATATAATAAAGAGACGTGTATGAAGTCAGCCATAAAGAAAAATAAATAAAAAAAGCTTAAATGTATGAAACCAAAAAAATTTTTTTCAATGGTAAAATAAAGCTGACATAACATTTGCAAAATTTTACATTTGATGTATAGGGAGACATAAAATTGACAAGTTTTGTATAGTTGGATATATAGTGAGAACATTGTATTTTACAATTTAAGTAAATAAAGTAAAACAAGCCTTAAGGTAGATTTTAGTTTTTGAGCGGAAGTTATGGAAGGAGAGTTGGTTTGTTTGTGAATGAAATAGAGGCACATTTTGCTCTGTAATTAATAAAGTTTTTAAGGGATTAAAATAAACATTATAATAGGAATTGGAAATAACCTTTCATTTCTATCGATGACATTTGCTAGAAAAACTGAATTATTATTTGGAAATTCTTAGCTATTATAGAAACACTTTTTGTTTAATAGTTTCTTAAATGTTTCAACACTCCGGTTTCAATATTTTCTTAAAATTTATCTAAATTTTATTTCCTCTTTTGATTAAGTAAAGCTTTAAACTTATTTAAATTTTTCCCTAGGAATTATTTTCATTGTTTTTAAAATTCCCTATAAAAGATTTCTTTAAGAGATATTTTGTTTATTTCTTTTTAGGTTTTTATTTATCATTTCTCTGCTTTTATTTTTACTTCCTAGATTTCGTATATTTATCAATAAATAAACTAAACAAAAGAACCAAAAAGTAAAGAAGAAATAAAAAAATAATAAATGGCAAAAATATCAGCAGCAGACCAAGAGACGTCATCATTTTATGTACGCAAAAAAAAAAAAAAAAAATGAAATAAAAATATAAAACAAATATGTAAAAGTCTATGTGTATGTGCCTAAATATAAATATTTTGTGTCTACCCCTAATAAGTGTTTGCCATTAGATCTAAGTTAAATGATAACAAAAAGAGCCTGTATCCCAATACATTTACAAAAAAGTAAAGCACACATTGAGGCGGTTTTCATTGTCGTTCAAATATATATTTTAGCTAAAAAAAGATACATAGAAATGTATCACAATGTATATATTGTGTAACTTTAAGGGAAATAAACAAAGTGTATTTTTTAAATAAGCTACTTTTTTGTGCCTGAAAATAGGCTGTAGTTTTTTTTATTTCTTACAATGGCCAGCCTAAGAGTAGTCAACAATGCGTATTTTTAGACATGTTTTAGGATGCTGGCTTGCTTTTCATTTGATGAACATTTAAAATTCATGAATGTACACAAATTTTAGCTCAATGAGCCTAAAAGTAGGACCCTAAATAAACTAGATTTGTTAACAAATGATTTATTTTTGTAGATAAAAAAGGGCTTCTTATTTCTCAAACCTTCTTTTTGATTTATGAAAGATTTTGTAAAAAAAAGTAAAGAAATAAATAACATTTTATCAAAAAATTAAAACAGTTTCTTTAGGCGTCAATCAAGAGAGAAATAACTCAAGCGTAGCAAATCGTTTATGTAATTTATTAAATTAAATAGATTCACTATTTATGTTCTCTTCAAAGCTTAAAATGTTACTTAATTTAAATTTAAAATTACAGGCTGTACAAAAATTGTAATTTACTCTCTGCAATTAACGAGCGAATAAAAGTATACTTTATTTTTTCTTAACTAAATTTCCTCTAAATTTCCTTTACTCATTGCAAAGTAATAATTTTGTATTAAGTTATACATTTATGAAGAAAAACGTTAATGTTTAATCGTTATACCTATAAAAACTAATAATTGTGTAATAAAAAATTACCTCATATTATATTTATATTTAATTCTATTCGTTTTAGTATAAACACCTTAATAAATATAATAATAAATTATTTAGTAAATAATTATTAATAATGCTTTTCCATAGACTTCATTTAATTTTAACAAAATATGCCCAAAAGTATATTTTAGTTTATTGCAAAATTAGAAATTAAGTACTCCAAACATTAACACCCTTAAGTTTCACTTTTAGTTAAAAGCAAATAAAGAAAATATGATTATTTATTGCTTCATAGATATTGTGTCACGTGAACGATATAATTTATGGCTTAATTAAAATTATGTTTTAGTTTTGAAGGGGAAGATTAAAGAACTTAAACTTTATACAAATTCTTCGGAAAGTTTTTAGTTAATTGAAAAATATAAAAGCCATCAGAAATTATTGCAAAATTTTAAAATCTTATTACAGGAAATTAAAAAAAGAAATTCTTTACTTTTTTACTTATTTAAATCATAATTTTTTACTTTTACTTTAAATCATAATACCGAAAATTCCAATAAATTTTAATTTTATTTTTGCCTAAAAATATGGTTTAGCTTTTTATTTTATTTGCTATAAATATGCTAAAATTTTGTTCAAATTTCTATAAAAATTTGCTTAGAATAATTAATAATAAAAATAAACACAACAAATTAAAATCTTAATTACACAAATTTTAAATAATTTAATTTTTCTCCTTAAATTATGCTTTAAGTATAAAATTATAATAACTGAGTTTACTTAGCACCTTCTAAAGCTGCCAGTTATTATTTTTTTCTTGAAAGATGTATAATAGTTAATATTTGCATTAAGTAAATATTCTCAGCAGTTTTATTAACTTTTCCTTAAAAATTTTAACACCTATAATTTCCCTTTCAACACCTTAAAGTATGCTTTAATAAGTTAGGTATTAAATTATGATTATATAAAATTATTAATTTTATGATTTTATTAAGTTCACAGTAAATTAGTTACGCATTCATCTATACATATGTTTTTCTCTTTAAATCATAGTAAATAAAACATAATTTTTTTATTTTAAGTTAATGACTAAAAGAGGAAATTTATTTTAAGGATATAAATAAAATTTATTGGTGGACAAAAAAATTTAATAAAAAGGGAATTTTAATTACAAATTTTTCTATATTTCAATGTAAATTTTTATAATTGAATTAAACTAATAACATAAAAGTTATACAAATATGTTGCTGGCTGAGTTATGAATTAGGAAATGGTTGATGAATTATTGGTATTTTTTTTTTTTTTTTTTTTGAATTATAAAGGTTTATAATTTTTTTTTAATAATATAAAATTTATGCAAACTTGTTTATAGCAACATGAAATAAATTATAATAATAAAGTTAAAGTTTTTCTTAATTTTTTTATAAGCAAAGTATAGTGTTTGTTCAGATGTCTATAGGTGTTAAGATTTCTAATTAAATTTATATATTGCTCATAGTTTCGAAAATATCGGTATTAAAATTCATTCAAATCCATTAAGAAACAATTGAGTTATAAGAGATTTAAACAATTAAAAAAATTCTTCAAAATTCATAGTTTGTTTAGATTTCAAATTCTTCATTAGTTGTGATACATAAACATTTGGAGTATTTGTGTATATGGAAGAAAAATAAGGTAAAGAAGAAAACTTATTATTATTTTTTTTTAATTTACAATTTTTCAAAACTTATTTTGAATTTTGATAATTTACATAAATTAAAAATATATGAATTTTTTGGAAAAAACTTATTAATTTCGGTTATTATCAGACCTAGTTAGAAATTCAATCAATAAAGGAGCCATTCAGGAACTTTTATGTGATATTTTCTATTGCTTATTTTGAAAAAGTATATCTGTCCGGATGTCCTTCGGTGTGTGGGTTAAAACAGATTTTTCCAAAATCTTTTTACATTTAAATATTGCTTAGAGTCTCGAAAATATTGATATTGAAATTCATTAAAATCGTTTAAGAAGACGATAGAGTCATAAGTAATTTACATTTTTTTTCAAAGAAAAAAAAAAAAAAAATCTTCAAAATTCATATTTTGTTCAGATTCTAAATTCTTCAAAAATTGTAATTTTTATATAAAACCAGACCCAACTATAAATGAGTCTACTACTTGTATTAATATAAATTTGATAAAGCATATATATAGTAATATAAAGATAGTAATTAAAACATAATTTACTTATTTTAAGGTTACGACTAAGATTTTTTAATTCTTGATTATTTTTAATTAATTATTTTTAATTAATTTTAAGAATATGTTAAATAAAATTTATTTCTTTACAGAAAAAATAATTTTATAAAATAGGAATTTAAATCAGAATTTTTTCTGTATTTCAATGCAAGTTTTTATAATTGAATTTAACTAGCAACATAAAAGTTATAAAAATATATTGCTGGCTGAGTTGTCAGTCAGGAAGGTGGTGATTTCATTTTTAGTGATTTGTTGGAATTATGAAAGTTAATAATTTTTCTCATAACTTAAAATTTATGCACATTTGTTTGAAGTAATATAAAAAGAAATTATAGTAAACGAGTTTATTTTATTCATTTTTTTATAACAAAAATGCAGTGTCATTCTGTATGTCTGATAGAGTGTGTTGAAATAGCTTTCATTAATATCACAGACCATCGCTTAAATTTTTAATTACATTTATATATTGATTATAGCATCGAAATTCTTGGTATTAAAATTAACCAAAATCCATTTAAAAAAGAAATTTGTGAAAAAAAAAAATTTCAAAATTTTTATTTTGTTATGGCTTTTAATTTCATATTTAAAATTCTTCATAAAATTCGACCCAGCTATAAATAAGGCTACTATATACTTGTATATTTTATTTTTCCCCGTTTATGTAGAAAAAGTAAAGTACTGATATGCCCAACTAAAATAAAAAATTTTCTCAAAATTTTCCTTAATTTACAATATAAAAATTTAGTAGCATAGAAGCAATATTTTCTTTCAATTTTTACTTAAAATAATGTACGACTTTTGACAAAAAATTTTAAAAAAATTGCAATTCTTTAGCTATATTTTTTTTTTAATTTTACAAAAAACAAAATTGTGTAAAATTTTGGGTCTAAAGTATTTAAATAACGTCTTTAATCGAATAAATTAATGTATAAACATAACAAGCCCGGTCTGATAATTTCCATACAAATTTGTATAAAACTGCGTAATGCGGCTCGATTTAAAAATAAATTTTATTTTAAATTCTCTCCGGATTTTTTGTTGTTTTCATTTTCCCACAAAAAATATTACCATATTTTTAAAAATTTATGTGAATTTCGTAAACACAATTAAAAATGTTTAAAGTAAGAAAATAAATGAAAAGAAAATAAAGTCTAAGTTTTTGTTTAATTTAACAATGCGGGCTATGTAAAGGAATAGTTGTTGTATTTATACATTAAATGTATACATTTCGCTGCCTTAATAAGTGCGCCACTCAAATTGATCATTAAAAACAGAAAAAAAAAAATAAAAAAAAAAACTTCAAACACAGAATTTGTATAGTCACAAATGAACTTTGGAAGTAAATCTTTCTATAGCCAGAAAACAGCTTTAAATACAGATCTTTATATAGTCCTTAATTTGTTATAATATCAGGCCTTTTTGCTTTTAATATTAATCTCCAATCTTAGTTCTCTTCATAGACAATAATTAGTTGCAATATTTGTCTCAAATTTGCTTCAATCAATTATCTTCATATTATCCTTAAGACAAGTATTAATAATATATTTTCTATAGTTAATTTGGAAAAAATATGTAAAATTAAAAAAAAGCATCAATCACGGCAATTGTGGATTTATATATAGTAAGAAAATAGCTTTACATACAAGTTTTTAAATAGTCTCAAATTGGTTGTAATATGAGATCTTTTTTGCTTTTAACTAGCTTCAAGTTTAGTTCTCTTTACAGGCTCTAATTAGTTGTAATATTTGTAGCAAATTTTCTTCAATAGAAAATCTTTTTATTGACTTTAAGAAACTTCAATCTTATTTATAGAAAGTGTCAATCAAAAGTATTATTGTTATCTTACATTAATTTGAGTCTCAAATTACCTCAGTCTTTGTCTTTTAATATTTAAAATAACCTTTAATCGAAGATATTTTTTAAGTCTCAATTAGACTCAATTTTGTTACTATATTAACTCTCAAATTGGTTTATTCAGATCCCTTCTTATTGTTCTAAATTAGCTTCAATCGTAGACTTTTCTAAGGCTTTAAATTAGGTTCAATCGTGGGTCTTTTTAAGCTCTCAAATTGGCTTCAATCTTTGCCTCAAATTAGTTTCAATAGAAGATTTTCTAGTTGTTTTAAATTAGCTTATTTGTTTCAAATTAGTTTCAATTTAAGGTATTTTTGTAGTTTGAAATTATATTAAATGGTAGCCCTTTATATAATTTTAAATGAACTTTCCAACTGGCTTTAAATAGAGTTCTTCTTATTGTCTTAATTTAGCTTCAATTGTAGGTTTTTAAAGGTCTTAAATTAGCTTCAATTGTAGACATTTCTAAGTTCTTAAATTAGCTTCAATTTTAGATATTTCTCAGATCTTTAATAAGTTTCACTCCTAACTTTTTCTCAGGTCTTAAATTATCTTCAAACTTTGTCTCAAATTATCTTCAATTGAAGTTAACTTAAATTAGCTTTAATTGAAAGTCTTTTTACAGTCTCAAATTAAATACAATCATAGGCCATGTTGTAGTCTTAAAACTACTCTTAAGTTGGCTTTAATTACAGTTCTTCTTATTGTCTTAAATTAGCTTCAATTGTAGACTTTCTAAGCTCTTAAATTAGCTTTTAAGCTCCTAAACTAGCTTTTCAGATCTTACTCGTAAATAAGCATTAATCTTAAGTTTTTCTAAGGTCTTAAATTAGCTTCAATCTTTGTCTCAAATGATCTTCAATTGAAGGACTTTTTGTTATCTTAAATTAGCTTTAAATGAAAGTCATTTTGAAGCCTCAAATTAGATAAAATCATAGGCCTTTTTGTAGTCTTAAAACAACTCTTAAACTCGCTTTAATTAGAATTCTTATTATTGTCTTAAATTATTCGTAGCAACAAGGTCTTTTATTGGCTTCAACCGTAGATCTTTTGTTTTAGCTAGGAGAGACATTGCACGCTGGGGCAAAAAAATAGTGTTTTGCGGCATTAACTAAACCGTAAGTTTTTATAGAAAGGTAAAAATTTCAATATCTCAAAAATGTAAAAAATAGGAAAAACAAGAAAACAGAAAAAAGTAAAATTATATTAAAATTTTTTCAAATTATGACTTGCATCATTTTAAGTTGCATAATTTGATGACATTTTTGATAATGCGTAAAACACTCTAAAATAATGTTATTTAGCCATCTTCTGGTATTTAATTTGGCACTAAATAATTTATTAGATCGATTCACCGGTGTTCGTCAGTCCGTCCGTCCAACCGCTATAAATTTAAACATTCTAATCAAACCATACAATTTGAAATTTGGCGCATAACTTTCTTTCCAAGGAGAAATCAACTTAAAATAAGCTTTCACATAAGGCTCTCTATTGGAGATGATTTCTGGAAAATCATAGGTGCATAAATTTTATATGGATGCTAGTGTCGTGATCAAATTTGTGTTACAACTTTCATAACCGCCAGAGCTTCTGACTATAGACTGGCCGAATGTAAAACAAATATTCGCAGTGAATGGTCATTTAACATTGATTTATTAAATGAAATAAAACACATGCGCACGTGAGTATCAACAATTTCAATCTAAATATAGAAAATAATAAAAAAGGCATGCTCAAGAAATTTCAACATTTCAAGACTGCTAATTATAAAATTTTAAATGGATCATTTACACGATATTAGTGTTTAAGTTGTTTTTAACATTTTAAAATAGTTCCAAATTAAAATCCAATATCGAACAATTAATTTTAGAAATAATTTCGTAGCGAAATATGTACACAAATTTGATTAAAAATATTTTTTGTCAAACTAAAAATATTATTCAACAGGTTACGCCAGGGCAGAAAAATTATATAACATGTTTAGTCCTTGGAATGCTGGCAGTAACCTGCACATGAATCTATGTTCTCCAAGCTATGCGCTATACAACTTAAACTCTCCGAAACAAAAAATGTATATATATATTTTTTTAATTGAAAAATAATTGATTTTAAAATGAATATTGGTCATTATCTAATTAATAATCGGACATTTAAAATATTTGATTGTGTATTTTAAGATATTAATAACTTATAATATAATGGAAAATAGACCAAAAATGCTACTTTGTATATTTTTTCTATAATTAAAGTTGTTGCTATATTTCAGTGGTTAAAAAAACTTTGACTCTGAAGATGCTCACTTAAAACAGCAGATAACAAAGTAAAAAAAATAAGTTTAGGACAAAGGTCATCATCTTGTTAGCTATTGAGTGCGATATTAAGTTTTGCAAAATTCGAACTTTAAAAATTGGACTTTCTGCCGGAAAACTGTTCAGGAGAACTTTCTGCGCATTATGGGAAATGTTTACTTAAAATGATAAAAACATTTATTTGAGATGGAAACATCATTAATTTTTATTTTTGGTCTATCCTAATGAACATAAGTATTGTAATTGTCAATAAAAAATAATTTTCTTCTAAAAGTAGGTCACAGTTTTTTTATTCCTAATCTATTTCACCGTATATTAGTAACAATAGCATAATAAATTTGTTTGAAATAAAAGCTTAATTAATAATAAAGTTTTTTATTGTTTTACGAAATTTCTGTATTAGTATTAATTATAGTTATATAACCAACCTAAAAGTAGGCAACAAAACTGCGCATTTGTTAATACAAATAGACTAGGAAACATATATTTTTTTTTTCGTTTTTAGCAGAGAAAAAATAATAAACTATTAATACAAATGAAAACAATTTATTTAAGGAAATGCTTACATTCTTAAAACCTCAAATGATGGTACTATATTTTCTATTAACATTAAAAATTTCAAGGCAATGGAATTTTGTTATATGATCTTTAGTGAAAATATTAAAATGAACCTACTCGTAATTTTCGGTTTGCAGCTAATCAAAAGTTAATTGTTGATACTTAGCCCTTCATTGTTTTCTAGTTTTGGATCCTTTTAGTTTTTTTCTTATTATGATTAATTAATTTCGTCGCTGAAGCCTAAAAATATGCTCTGCTTTATAAAATTATTTTATAGAATTAAACCGCAAGAATGTTTCTTAAAATTTTTAGTTTAAATTTAATTTAGTTTATTAGTTTTATTACAGTTTGGTCTATTGCTTTTCTATCTATTAATTTTCTTTTATATCTTTTAAGTGTCCTAAAGATATGCTTTGATTTTTATGGAATTTCCAAATGATTAATTTTTTGGTATAAATGTTATAGCGAAAAAAATTTATTATGCAGTTAATTAAAAATAATTTAAATATAGCATTTATTCTGTTATTTTTCCTTAAGAACCTAGAAACCTAAAAGTGTGCTTTAAATTATAGAAATCGCTAGTAATGTGCAATTGGTTTGTAAAAATAGTTCTTAAAAGTTTTAGTTGCAGTTTTAAATTTATTTTTAAATTATTCCTGCTTTTAATTATATGGATTTGGTTTATTGTCATTTGGGTTTTTATTTTTCTCTATTTTTTACAAGTTTATCATTTTTATTTAATGTTAAAATCTTTAAAATATGCTTAGATTTTTATGGAGTTTCCAACTTATTACTTTTTTCCTAGCAATGTTATTGTGAAACTTTTTTTTAATATACAGTTAACTAAACATAAAAAGAATATAATATTTTTTTGTTATAATAAAATAATTCCTAATTTACTAGAAACCTAAAAGTGTATACCTATTGAAGAAAATTCGGTATAAATTAAATTTTTGAATTTATTCATAAAATAGTTTTTAATATTTTTAATCAAAAATTAATTAATTCGCAGTTTCTTGTTTCTTATAAATTTTACTTTTGTCTTAAGTAAAAAAAATCCTTAAAATATGCTTTGATTTTTTTCCAATCTTTCTTTCTGTAGAGGTTGTTATTTTTTTATTAAAACAAAATAATACCTAATTTATTAAGAACTCGGAAAATGGTTTTGTGTAGGAAAATTGGGTAACTAAGTGATTTTAAATTTATCCCAAAAAATAGTTTTTAAAATTGTTAAGAGGATTATAAAATTATTTCTTAAATTATTATCGATTTGTTCTATTGCCATTAGTTTTATTATTTATGAAAAGTTTTACATTCATATTAAATTTACGGAGTTTGCAGATTATAAGTAATTAATTATATGCAGTTAATTAAAAATGAATGGAATATAACGTTTATATAGCCTAAAATTATGCTGCAGTTTAACAAAATTCGGTAACTATTATTAAATTTATTCGCAAACACTTTTAATTTAAATTTAAAATTATCATATTTAGATTTGCTTGATTGTTGTTGTATTTTTGATTTTATCGCTTTAGAATTTGCTAATTTTAATCTGAAAAATATACTATGATTTTTATAGAATTTCCAACTTATTAAAAACTAATTGCATACAGTTTCTAAAGAACATTATTTATTTTGCAGACTATGAGTAACAAATGCTAGAATTTAATGCTTATTCAGATTAGTTTCATGGGAATAAATAAATTTCTTATTTACTGTTATACTGAAAGTATGCTACTGCTTAACGAAATTCCCTAACAATTTCTAATTTGTTTACAAAAATACATTTTAATATTTTAATTTAAATTTTAAACTTCATCCTTTGTTTCTTCTTTGTTTTATTGCAGTTTTATTTTTAGTATTTTTGTTTTACTCTTTTAAGTTCTCTGTTCTTATTCAATATTATAAATTCTTGAAATACGTTTTAATTTTTATATATTAAGTAAAGTTTCCAATTCATTTATATTTTATTCATTCTTTTTACAACAATTTTTAATGTTTTATTTCCTCAGTTCTTTTATTATATTTTTTAAAATCTTTTTTAATTTATTTTCGTTTTTGTATCTCCCTTAAGATATGCAATGACTTTTAATAATTCTGTTTATTTTTAATTCTATTGTATGTTTATTGCGGTTTTGTTTTTATTTTTTGTTTTACTCTTTTAACTTCTTCATTCTTATTTAATGTTATAAATCCTAAAAATATTCTTTCATTTTTATATATTAAGTAAAATTCTAATTACTACTTGTTTATACAATCTTTTTATAATAATTCTTTATGTTTTAATTTCTTCATTTTATTAAAAAATGTTTATCATTTTTTTTATTAATTTATTTATTTCATTGTATCTCCCTCAAGGTATGTAACGACTTTTAATAATTCTTTTTATGTTTCTAATTTCTTTATCACGATAAAAATTAATTTCTTTTTTGTGGAATATTCTATTTAGACATTAAAAGTTATTTAATATATTTTTTACTATATTTTGGGCATTTTTATTTTCCTCTTTATTTTTTTTATTATTTTATCTTTGTCACAAAAGTTGCCATAAAATTTTCCATAATTTTCCTTTATTTCTTTTTTAGTTTCTTTTTAACACTTTGTATCGTTAGGTATTTCTTTAGTGTAGTGTTAAAAGTCTGTGATGTGTAAAATATGTTGGGCGCCTTAAAGTATACATTACTAAGCATTTAGCCCAAAGTAGTTGGTAATAATTCTTCAACACTTTAATGTGTCTGTTGTATTTAGAAACAGTTAATGATTTTTATTTTATAAAAAAGTGTATTTAGTCATTGTTTTTCTTTAACTGACCACTTGCTTTAATGTCTGTTATTTTTGAAATGTATTTGTCTGTGTCTGCCTTCTTTAACCTTAAGATGTATTTTAAATGTCTTCCTTAAGAATATTTGTTAAGTATTTACCTGGCAGCATATTTACTTTAGCTAGTGGCAAGTCTTGCCAGAGGACTGTTTTGTTGTTTAACTGTCTTTCCGTATGTCTGTCCAGCTGTCTGTCTTTTCGTATATATTTCCATCTGTCCTTCCGTCTGACTTTACATCTGTTTGTCTATCTGTCTGTTTTTCTTTGCAAATATCTATTTGTTTTAACGTTTAGTTTTCTTATTTTGCCAATCTTCATTTTTTATATTTTTTATTTTAATTTCTGTATTTGTTCTGTTGTTTATTATTTTATTTGCTTTGTCTGCCTTGAACGGCTCAGGTTTCTTGTTGGTTTCCGTTTAATCTCTTGCGTTTGTAGCATGATTTCTCTATCGATTGTTTAAAATCGCTGTTATTACCTTAAGCTATGCTTAAAAAAATAATTACCCTTGTGGTAGATTAAGAATTACTTAAGGAATTGAAATTTTAAATACTAATCTTGAAATTTTTTAAAATCCAAGATTAAGATTTTAATTAATTATAGGAAATTTTTCTGCATTAAATAATCAATGTAAATATTTTCATAATCAGCCTTAAGGTAGATTGTAGTTTATATATTTTAGTACAATATTTTTTAAATTGCAGAGATTTTTTTGTAATTTATTTTCTAAAAATCCTTTAATAAAAATTTGTTTTTAAGGTAACAAGAAATTTTTCTAAATGTAAAAAATCTTGATTGTTGTGATAATTACTTAGGTATGTCTAGTTTTTGTTATTTTAATTTAAATTTTTGTTATTAGAATTACTTTCTAATCACCTTTTGCTTGCAAAATTTTTAAAAATGATGCCTTTAAAATTGAATAGTATGCATTACTTTGAGATAATAAAATTTTAATTAATTTTTCAGTTAAGCCTTAAAGTAGGTTTTAGTTATAGAATTTTCAATATAAATTTTTAAGCCTAAATAGCTTTTCACATAAATCCCTTTGGTAGACATACCAAAAGTGGGCTTTATTACTCATTTGTGCTTAATAGTTGTTTTGCATTACTTCTGGCTTGAAAAGCTCTAACGATAATAGATTAATACTTTGCTTGTATAGTATAAATACACATATTTTGTTTCATATCGTTAAACTTTGGTTATTTATTTATAATATCCTATCGATTTGCATTCAATTCAGTTCACTGTTTAATTTCATTTACGTAGTTTTTTCTATTATTTTCTATAATTTATATTGTCTATTGCTTGTTTTGTTAAGCCAAATAAAGTATATTATTGAATTTAAAAATTTTTTGGAATATTGCCTACTATTAGGCTATAAATTGAAACGATATATGAATAACTATTTCCAAGGGGAGAAAAGTAAACATTAAAATAAAATCAGCAATTGAAAAAGAAAAGGCAAACAGCAACTATTTTGAGCTTATGACAAAAAAAAAAAATAAAACAATAAAATTTTTCCTACTTTTTGGATATTGGACAATTCAAATAAAATGAAATAGAAATTTGTTCAATCAACACAATACTTGTTAAAATAATAAACGAAACTATAATTTTTAAAAGTTTTTCGTTTCCAAGTAAAAGGAAATTATGATCATTATGACATTCTTTTCAATAAAGAACAGAGCAGTAAATTATATTAAATAGAAATACCAATATTAATAGAAAGAGCATTAGAACATGATATATTAAAATATAAAAAAAAACAATAGAAAATATTATGTATACTTTTAGGGGTTATAACTTTATTTTATTTCAAAAAGACTAAATGTTAGAAAAAAAAATTTGACTAATATTTATTATTATTTGTATGTACTTTACGCTTAAAAGTTTTAGTAAAATGTTGCCTACATTTTGGAGGATATAATAATTCTATAGTGCCTACCTTTGGGTTATAAGTTTTTTTTATTTATTTTTATTAAAAAAAACTACAAACAACTTTACTCTGTTAAAAAAAACTCTTTTTTTTTGGAGGGAGTGGGGGGGGGGGGGGTCCTATAAACAATTATATTGAATACTAATAAAAAAGTTTTATGAATAAATAAAACATTTTATTATTTAATAGTTTTGCCATCAAAATTATCATAATTTATTGTTCACAGAACAGAACTTAACAGTTTAACAGAACAAAAATGCTGGCCTACTTTAAGGCATACGAAATTTGTTATTGGCAACAATTATATTAAAATAAAAATGAAATAAAATTTTATATAGAAATATATCTATATATATGTACATATATATATATATATATATATATATATATATATATATTAAAACAAATAATTGTAATCAAAGTTAATTACTTATTAATTTTTCTTACTTCCTATCGAAATATTTTATAACTAGTAATGCTAAAACTCCTTGTTTAATGTCTTTTATTTTTACATCAAATTTCTCATTTTAAAATGGAAAATGGAAAACTAGGGTTTTCACACCAAATTTTTATGTTTCTAGCTTTCTTATTTCTCATTTGAAAATGGAAAACTACGTTTTTCACACCAAATTTTTATGTTTCTAGCTTTCTTATTTCTCAAGCCTGTCATATATCCTTAATTGTAATATAAAAATTTGCAAGATAGGTTTTTATTTAACAAGTCGAATTATTTAAGAAGCGGAAAAAATTTATTTGACAAATTTCACTTCATTTTTTTTATTTGTTAAAGAGATATTTTAAATTTAAATATGCCACAACTCGCAGCTTTATGTCTTTTTTATATACCACAGCTTTTATATTTCCAGCAGTATTATTTAACAAGTTAACCATATATCCTTTTTATTTAATTTTAAATAATTTTATTAAAAATACCTTATTTTGTAAGCTAAATAATTAGAAAGTAAAAAAATATGATTAAGAATGTTTAAAAACCTTTTTGATAAATTTTATTTCAAATTTCTTTATTTGTTATTAAGATATTTTACACAATTCGCAGTTTTAAGTCTTTTAAACACATATATTTATAGCTGCTTTTTTAAACAATCCAGCCGTATATCCTTTTTGTGCAATCTTAGAAAATTTCTATAAAAATAATTAATTTAGCAATTTAAGTAATTTATAAAGTGAAAAAGATGTGTTTGGAAATTTTAGGAAATTTTTTGATAATTTTAATTTAAAATGTCCTTGTTTTTTATTAAGATACTTTAAATTTAAATATACCACAACTTGCGCTTTTAGAACCTCTAAGTACACATTACAATTTTATGTTTCTATCTGCCGTAGTTCAGAAGTCAGCCATACATCCTTTTTTGACGAATATAAAAAAATTGTGCAAAATTTCTTCCATTCAATAGTTTAATTCTGTTTATAGGCAAATAAAATGTGTTTTAACATTTTCAAAAAATTTTTGACAGTTTTAATATACATTCTTGTTCAGATATTTTAAATTTGAATATACCACAACTTACGGCTTTTGGTGTTCTATACGTGCACCATAATTTTATACTTCTATCTGCTGCAGTTTAGAAGTCAGCCATATATCCTTTTTCTTAATTTTGATAAAGTTTCATCAAATATTAATGAATTTTAAGTGAAATTAAGCCATTTTGTGAAAATAAATTATTAATACTTTTATTAATTTTTTTTAAGGAGTTGCACATAAATTTGTAATATCATAGCTGGTTACGTATGATTAAAATTAATTATGAAATCAAAGTTTCAAACATTTTTTAAAAATATTTTTAAAACAGCTATTTTATTTTTTAATTGCAAGAAATGTTCAAAAATCTTAACAATATTAGATGGACATTTAAATTAAGTACGAATAATTTATTAACATTATAAAGAATTATAATAGCTAGAACGTCTAGAATTTTAAAAGTCCTTTAACTGGTTCTATAGTTAATATTTATTTAACTATAACTATAATAGTTAATATTTTATTAAAGTTCATTTTGTCCTGCAAAATGTAATATTTAAATAAAAAAAATTTATAAAAAATTTATGAAATGAAATTTTTAATAATTATTTAAAAATATTTCGAGTGGAAACGAAATTCTTTAAAACGTTTTTAAAATTTATTCAATAATTAAAGAATACCGAAATAAAATAAAAATTGTAATAAGGGTTTTAATAAAGTGGTAGAAAGGAAACAAATTATAGGAGTTCAGATTTCAAATCGATAACATTTCATTTCATTTCTTTACCAATAGAAAGCTTTTAGTAAGATTTTATAAATGCTTAGATTGTTCTCTAAAATGTTTATATGTATTTCATTTAATTAGCTGAAATAGTCAAGGAGATATTTATCTTTTTATAATATCATAATTGGTCGCACATGATTAATATTAATTATTATATAAAATTTTCAAAAATTCTTTAAAGGTATTTCGAATGCAAATGAAATTTTTTAGAAATTATTCAACAACTAAAGAATAATAAAATAAGATAAAATTTAAAACAAATGATTTAAAAATTTTGTATGCAGGAATGAAGTTAAAGGAGTTAAGACTTCTAAAACTATGACACTTATTTAAATCATTTTGTATACATCTATATATAAGTAAAAGCTTTTTTTATAAAAGCTTAGATTATTATTTAAAATTTTCATATGTATTTGATTTAATTAATTCAAATAGTTAAGGAGAGAGATATTTATCTATATATCATATCATACTAGGGGATGTATGATTAATATTAATTATTAAAAATTTATATTAAAAATTTGTAAAACTTCTTTAACAATATTTCGAATAGAAATAAAATTCTTTAAAAATTAATACAAATTCTAGAAAATCTGAAAAATATTTAATTAAAATTAAAACTGAATAGGAAATTTTAGTAAAGTCATTAGAAGGCTATTAATTATTTAATTTCTATTATACACCAACGACGATCTTTTAATTAATGTTCTATAAAATCTTGGTTTGTTTTCTAAATTTCTAGTACAACTTTGATTCAGTTGCTTCAGTAATTAAGGATTTATAAATTAAATTCATAAACATAACTGACAGCGTATGATTAATATTAATAATTAAAAAAAATTAAAAAAAAATTCTTTTAAAATATTTTTAATAAATATAAAAATTTTTAAAAATTATTAAAAATCTATAGATTATTAAAACATATGAAAATTAAAAAAAAACATATTATTTTAATCATTTCACTTAATAATTAATTTGCGTTCTTCTTTTTCCTTTTGTTTCTAAATCAATTTGTGTTTTGCATATCTTTTTCTAAATTAATTAATTAATTTTTAATTTTGACTTCTTTCTATATCTTAAGAAAATTTGTTTTCAAAAGCCTTTCCCTTACCCACAAGTTTTGAAGGATTTTAAATGTCAGTTATTAGTTTAGCTTAAGTCTATTGTGTATTGTTTTTTCCGGCTTTATATTTTGTTTTTCAATAAAATGACCTCTTTATTGTAATGGTAGTTGTTGTTGTTTCCTTTTTCATTTTAAGAAATTAATATTTAAAAAAATCAATGCATAGTTTACAGGGCAATCAAGAAAATAACACATACAAAGTAAGAATAAAAATAAAATGGTAATAACAATTTGAAAGCTACAAATTATATGAACAAATTATCTTGTTATTTTTAATTTTCTTTAAATTGTTAGAAATAAAAAACTGTAAGTAGAAAAACTTATAAATTAAAAATGATTACATGATTTTTTTATTCTTCCAAAACATTTTTTTATTTTTTATTTTTCCTTCAAACAAATTAATTCAATTAATTTTATTTAAACTCTGTTTCCATGTTTGCTTTTTTACATCATTAATTCGTATCTCTAACGTATAAACTATACTTGAAGCTTGTTATACAAGAAGATACATAAAAACTAAATATAGTTGCCTACTTTTAAGCTGCTTAAAGAATTGTTGATGAACTTTAATTTATCTCTGTATGTTTTTCTTTTTTTTTTTTTGAACAGATATTTTTCAAATGCTATTTTTTGCTGTTCATGTGTAAAATGTCGAGTGTTTTTTTTTTTGGAATAAAAAAAGAAGAGCTCAATGCAAATGGTCTAGTTGTTGTGCCACATAGTAGAGAAAATTTCAAAATATATAAAAGCTGCATATTTCAAGGAGATGAAAAATAAAAAGTATAAATAAAAAATAGTTTTTAATTGAAAAGTTGTGTAGAAAATATTCCATGTTGAGCATTAGCTACTTAAAAACAAAAGGTAAATTTTCTATAAAATAAATTTTAATAAATTAATTTGTACAAACATTTAGCTTCTAAAATATATGTTAATAATTTTCAGAAAAAAAAAGAATATTTAATTTCATGTTTAATGTCAGTTTGTGTCAATTAAAAGACTAAATTATTGTAGTAATTATGCTCTTTATTATATTTTTAGTTATTCATAAGAAAATTGTATTTTTAAAGTATTTTCAGATTTTAATATTTAACTATATAATTTTACTGCATACTTTTAGGAGTTAATTAATATAAATTTGAACTATAAGAAAGAAAAAATCTATTTATTAAAACTTTTAATGAAACATACTTTAGTAATGATTTTAACAAAGTGTTTAAATTTGTAGCATACTTTTAGGCGCTTGAGAATTAATTTTTTGCTGTTTTCAAAAAATATAAAAATGAATAACATTTTAATATTAAAAATAGTTCGTATTAAACTTTTCGAAAATATATAGCGGAAAAACATAAAACTGTAATATATATTAGTAAATGTGTACATAAGATGTATAGCATACGAAAAATGTAGCATACTTTTAGGCGCCAGAATTTTAATTTCAATGTTTTAAAAAATTTAAATTATATTTTTGCTTCGAGAATTTTACTCCAAAAATTGTAATTTTAATTTTAATAATTTCACTGTCTAAAAGAAAATTCAAAAGCCTTGAGGCTGTTTTTTTATTTATAAATTTTAAAAATAATATTTAAGCCAATTTTTTCAAAAGACTTTAAAGTAATTTGAAGCATACCTTTTGACATTTTAAACAAAAATAAAACAAACTTGTTCAGATTTTTGTTTGATAATAATTTTATTTATTTTTATTATTTCGCTAAATAAAATAGATCTTACTAATCTTACAAAAAGTCGTGATATTAAATTTACAGCTTAATTTTATGCACCTTTATGAGAATAATACGAACTATTCAGATTTCTTTTAATAAAATTTATCAAATAAATTCAAAAATATTTTTTATTATAAAATTTTAGAAAAAAATGTATTTACAACTCATAGTTTTATGTCTTATATATTCAAAAATATCTACAGAAAGCCCAAATTTGTGGAAGTTTAAATATATTTTTTAATATTATTTTTATCATTATACTTATTTCTAGATAAAAATTTATAGAAATTATTTCGCCACAACTCGGAGTTCTAAGTCATTTATAATCTCTACAAATTTTATTTTTCTAACTGCCTTCGTTTGGCAGCCTGCTTTAAATACTTTTTTGTGACTTTACAAAATATCATTAAAATTCAATGAATGTGCTTTAAAATTTGTAAAGAATTTTGCAAATCAATTTTTTTTAATTTATTTTTTATTTTCTTTATTTTTAGATAAAAATTTATAGGAATATTTCATCACAATTTGCAGTTTTGGGTTCTTAATAATCCTCACAAATTTAATTTTCCTAACTGCAGCCATTTAGAAGCCAGCCTAATATCCTTTTTTTGAACTTCACTAAATATGATTAAAAGTCAAGAATTTAGATTTATGAATATTTTATCTTTAATTTGTACAAGATTTTACAACTGAAAATAATTTTCTTAAATTATTTTTAACGTTATCCTTATTCCTAGCTGAAAATTTATACAAATTATTTCAACACAACTTGTAATTTTAATTACCTTACAACTCCCATAAATTTTATTTCCTAAAGTGCTTTCGTTTGGCTACCACCCTTATATCCTTTTTTCATGTTTCCATAATTTTTATTTAAGATACCAGGTATAGCTTTGAAATTATTTTATCTTTAGCCAAGAAGTGATTTTGAATTTTCAAACATTTAATTAAAATTGTAATTACTTTTCAAAACTTTTCCTATTTCCTAATGCATTTTGGGTTTTTTTTACCACAATTAGCAGTTTTTTTTGTCCTTTATAACCCTATCGAGTTTCATCGTTTTAACTTTTATAGTTTAGAAACTAGCCGTATATCCTTGTTTCGAATATATAAATAAATTTTTGTTATTAGAGTTATATTTTTTAAATTTACATATTTCTAAGACATTTTCTTGAAAAGATTGAAAACAATTCCATCACAATTTGCAGTTTTGAATCCTTTATAAATCCCGCCAAATTTTATTTCGATATCATTTGTTGTTTAGAAGTTTGGTTATATCCTTTTCAAAAATCACAACAAAAATGTGAAATTTTTATAGTGTAGGAAACATTTTTAAATTTTATTTATTTATTTTTTTAATTTATTTAAAAAAAATCTTTTTTTATTTTGAATATATAACCATATATATAACCACAACTCGTAGTTTGAAGTCTTTTATAAATGCTCCAAGTTACATTTTGATAACATTTGTATATAGTTTACAAGGTACATTAGAGTCTTGAACTATTTTTTCAACTATAAAGGAAATTTAAAGTTTTCCAACTGCAACTCGTAGTTTTGTGTGTTTCATAAATCCCCGCAAGTTATATATTCATATCATCTGTTGTTTAGAAGCTAGCCAAATATTGATTTAACTTTAAAATTTTTTTAACTTTTTGTTCAAAATTATTTGGACAAATTTTCTTTTTTCCTTTAAATAAATTACAAAATTATTTTAACACAATTCGTAGTTTTAAGTCCTTTATAAATCCCTAAAATTTTGTTTCGATGTCATCTGTTGTTTAGAAGCTAGCCATATATCCTTTTCGAAAAATGTTAAAAAAAATCTGAATAAAAATCCAAGATTCAGGCTCCCAATTCTTTTATTTTTTGTATAGAGAAGATTTTTGGGTTTTTTCAAATTTATTTTGAAAAGTTTTCCTAATTTCTACTAAAGAAATTTGAAAATTATTTTATAAATTTTATTTTCTATAACTTATTGTTTAGAAGCTAGATTTTTATAAATGTTAAAAAAGTCCAATGGAAATCCATGGTTTAACTTTGAAAAGATTATATTTTTTATAGAAATAAT
Organism: Protocalliphora azurea; assembly: GCA_932274085.1. Classification (NCBI taxonomy): domain Eukaryota; kingdom Metazoa; phylum Arthropoda; class Insecta; order Diptera; family Calliphoridae; genus Protocalliphora; species Protocalliphora azurea. The sequence goes on from OW026523.1 coordinate 12,736,998, forward strand.
TTTGGAATCGTAAAACTATTTCTTAAAATTTATTTTTAAAACTTTACTTATTTCCTTTTAAAGAAATTTGAAAATTATTTTACAACAACTCGTAGTTTTATGACCTTTTTAAATCTATCAAATTTTATCATACCATCGTTTGTAGTTTAGGAGCCAGCCTTATGTCCTTTTACGGTAATTTAGTATATTGTAATGAAAATACATTTAAGACAATTTATGCTTTATAAAAATGTTTGTTTTATTAAAAATATATTTTTTTTCCCGACTTTTTTATTTTATAAAAAAATTTCAAAATTAATTATACCACAACTTGCAGTTTTTAGTGTTTTATATCCTTGTAAATTTCCTTGTCCCTATCTTTGGCATTTTAAAAACTTTATCCTTTTTTAATTTTTATTGAATTTCTTAAAATTTCAATTTATTCATAAACTAAACTTACTTGTTTTAATTTCTTGAAGTGTTCATTTAGCTGCTGTTTAGTTACAGGTTTAATATTAATTGTGGAAATTGTAGAGCATACTTTTGGGATGTTTAATTTATTATTATTATTATTCTTCGTTTCGTTTTATTTGTTATTATTTATATTTTTTTAAATATAATTCAGATTCTTCCTTTATTTCTTTGCTTCAAACTCAAACACTAGAACAAAAAGGATTTAAATAAAATCTTTAATTAAGTTTATTGTTCTCATTTTCAACACTAACACATGCATTTTTATATAAAACTCAACAATGACGGTTGGCTTTAGTTAATAGGAATTTAACACTATTTATGGTCAAGTATTATCCTTGATTATTAATATAAATGCTGTTACACTTATACTCTTGCTTTGCAGGTATAAAATAAAAACAAAAGGAAATATAGAAAAACAACAATTAAAAAATAAAATTAAAATTTTCACAGAAACAGCAGCCAGTAAACAGGATAAAGCAATAGTTGAAAGAAAAACTTTTTTTCGAAAAATAAAAAAATTCTTTATTTTCTGTTTGCTAAGCTATGCTGCTGTTCTATAATATTTCACTTTAGAAAAAAAATGTGTGTGTTTTGTCTTTGAGCCAAAGTGTGAGTGTAGCAAAAGGAAATGATTGTTATTGTTTGTGTATACACATGTGTATGTGTTAGAGTGTGAGATCTTGTAATATTATGCTTTAAAGTTACTATACTATAGATTCTTTGTATTTGTGTAGAGCTGTAGCTGCTACTGTGGCTGAGTGTGTGTGCAAGTAATAGTCGATTTATTTCCTGTTATCCTTGTAATGCTTACGTATCGTTTCGTACGTTGTACTCTATACACGACTGAGCATAGAATTCGCTAACACACAAATACCCATACAAACACTCACACATCGATAGCTCCCTTATACATATATATGAGATAAAAAAAAAACAAAAAAAAATATAATTGAAACACTACAAGTTATAGAGACACACTTTTGTAGGGGAACCCTTAAAAAGGAATATTTTTTAGCTGCTTTTGTAACAAAATTTAAAAAAAATATTAAAAAGTATTTTGAAATTATTGTGCTTTTTTCAATTATTTTTAAAAATCTTATTAAATTTTCTTAAAAAACGTTATTTTTTTTTTACTACAACTAGTGGATTTATGTACCTTATATATATTCCAAAATATATGTTTCTAACTGCTGTAGTTTAAAAGACAGGCATATATCCCTTTTATAGTTTTCATAAAATTTGCATAAAAATTACTTATTTAACTGTGTAATTAATTTATACGTTCAAATAAATACCTTTTCAAAGGATAAGCTATTTTTATAAATTTATTATAAAATATTTTGAATCAATTTTGAGAGATACTTGTAAAGTTTTTATACCACAACTTGTAGCTTTTATTCATTTAAATATACAAAAAGTTCTATGTTTCTACTTGCTGTATTTTAAAAGTCAGCCATATATCCTTTTTTCTAATTTTTATAAAATTTTCATAAAAATGAATTTTTTAAATGTGAAATAGATTAAGTACACATGTTTATAATATTTTTACAAAAATATTTAATATATTGTTTATTAATTTTGACAATTCTGTAGAAACTTTTTATACCACAACTTGTAGTTTTAGGTCCTTTAAACGTATACCAAGTTCTAAGTTTCTAGCTGTTGTAGTTTGGAAGCCAGTCATATATCCTTTTTAAAAATTAATATATAATTAAATAAAAAAATACTATATTAGTTTTAAAATTTATTCAAAATATTTTTATAAACTTTTTTGAATATATTTTACTTTAATTTTGTCAGGTATTCAAAAGTGTTTACTCTACAATTTGTAGTTTTATGTTATTTATGGATATATATCTATTTAAAATTTCTAGCTGTAGTAGTTTAAAGCTAGCCATATATCCCTTTTTTATTTTTCATAAAATTTTAATAAAAATTACGATTTTAGTTTGAAACTGAGTTTCTCAAAATTTATTTCGTTATATTTTATTAATTTGGACAATTATGTAGAAACTTTATTATTTATTAAAAGATACTATTTTAGTTTTGAAATGAAATGATTATATTTTAAAAAATATTGACGTTATGTTAATAGTTTTTACACCACAACTTGTAGTTTTATGTCTTTTATATATATAGAAAATTTTAGGCTTCTAGCATCAGTAGTTTAGACGCCAGCCATATATCCTTTTTTCGATTTTATGAAATTTTAATAGCAATTAATATTTTGTCATTAAAATTAGTTTAAACTTAAAGTGAACTAATTCCAAATGTTTATGATATTTCAAAAACATATTTTGAGATACTCTTCAATAATTTTGAATTCATTTTAGAGTTTTCAGATTAATATATTCACATAATAAGGAACTATCGTTTGGAACGAAATATCTATTTCGTTGTCATTAAAATTAGTTTAAACTTAAAATGAACTAATTCCAAATGTTTATGATATTTCAAAAACATATTTTGAGATACTCTTCAATAATTTTGAATTCATTTTAGAGTTTTCAGATTAATATATTCACATAATAAGGAACTATCGTTTGGAACGAAATAGATATTTCGTTGTCATTAAAATTAGTTTAAACTTAAAATGAACTAATTCCAAATGTTTATGATATTTCAAAAACATATTTTGAGATACTCTTCAATAATTTTGAATTCATTTTAGAGTTTTCAGATTAATATATTCACATAATAAGGAACTATCGTTTGGAACGAAATAGATATTTCGTTGTCATTAAAATTAGTTTAAACTTAAAATGAACTAATTCCAAATGTTTATGATATTTCAAAAACATATTTTGAGATACTCTTCAATAATTTTGAATTCATTTTAGAGTTTTCAGATTAATATATTCACATAATAAGGAACTATCGTTTGGAACGAAATAGATATTTCGTTGTCATTAAAATTAGTTTAAACTTAAAATGAACTAATTCCAAATGTTTATGATATTTCAAAAACATATTTTGAGATACTCTTCAATAATTTTGAATTCATTTTAGAGTTTTCAGATTAATATATTCACATAATAAGGAACTATCGTTTGGAACGAAATAGATATTTCGTTGTCATTAAAATTAGTTTAAACTTAAAATGAACTAATTCCAAATGTTTATGATATTTCAAAAACATATTTTGAGATACTCTTCAATAATTTTGAATTCATTTTAGAGTTTTCAGATTAATATATTCACATAATAAGAAACTATCGTTTCGAACGAAATAGACATTTCGTTTAAAAAAAATTTCTTTGACATTTTTCGAACATAATTCATAAAATCCAAAAAATATGCAACCTTGCCTGTATAGAACTTTTGATGAGTGCCATTAAAGATCTGTTTTGTGGATACTTTTTTTTGTGATTGCTGGGATATTTGGAGCCAAAAAGGTCTTAGAAAATTTAGCTGAGAATATTTTCTACTGAGATCTATTTTCTTATAATAATGTTTCAATTTTAATGATATTTCATTTCATTTAATTTTATTTATAAGTATATTGTATATCAGTAGTGGGCATCCATAGAACCCAGGGACGAATCCCATTAAACATTTTCGTATACATAATCGACCATCACAACAGAAAGTGTAAGAAAATAAAAATATTTATTGTTTGTTTACTTTCAAACAATACATTGTTATAAATATTTAAAAAACTCAGAAATATATTTCAATTTTAACATACTCTCTTTGTGTCGACCTATGTTGTATATTTGTAAACTAACGGAAAATAAAATAAATGTTGCTTCATGGATCTTAGACTAAGAAATTGACATTCCTGACATTGACATTGAAATTATTAAACAAGATCGTTGTTTTAAGGATAAAACACAGGTGCTCCTCAGTTGTAATATAAAGGAGTCTTGAACATCTTTGGAAATCAAGCGTCTGAAAAGAAATTGTTGAACAAGTTTTATACAACTTATTGGAAACTTATTATAGAAGTTGGTGTTCTATCCTGAACTTTAACGATGTAAGAGGAGTATTTCAAAAAACGAATCAAATACTTAAGCAGAGTAATTATCCGAAACTTTCTTGAAATAGAAACAGAAATTTTTAAAAAAATCTTAAACTAGTAAATTCACTTGTAAGAATTAGCTACTATGAAGATAACAGAAGCAGCCAGATAAATCAAGAGAATGTTCTAAAAATATTGGATGAGCTAAACAGATCCATAATCAGATACTTGTCAAGGCCTCATTACCAGCGGAGGACGTGACATTCCAAACGGTAACTGAACAAACAGAATTCTTTTGGCAAATCGAAGTCCCTGTATATCCTGCTCCATATTTTCTTTTCTTATACCCACCATCCAGAAAAATGGAGGTGTATTGAGTTTGTCATTGCGTAAGCGCATGTAAAAAAATCTTGATGTATACCTTGCATTACTCAGACTAATGAACGATACACATCCAAGATCAGTAAAATATTACAGCAGCAAATTATTGAACAGAGAGAGGATGACATGTGATACTGGTTACTGTAACAGCGCAAATAGATTCGTTTGGGATTTTGCAGGGGCCAAAATTTTGAACTGGATTTTTGTTTTTATTTTTATTATTATTTCTATTTTTTTTAACCTCTCAGAGAGAATGTCCAATAAAAGTGTAAATACTATTTGCCAGAAGTCCTTTTCACAATGAGATCCTGAAAATAAATTTACTTACATTACTGGATCAATTGTTCATGAATCCTTTGCTATAGAATGACTGGTAAACGATGCAGTTCGAAGATTAAAGATATTTTACAGCTGCAATTTAAGGCATTGAGACAAAAGGTAGTGAAACTCTAACCAGGCATTGCAAATTCTAAAGCAGTATTGTTTTGAAGATTTCCAGCTGCTGAAAATATTGCAGATTTAACTTGCTATAGAATTCCTACTTTTCACTTGTTTGAAGTCAAGAGTTTACGTGAACTATATACAAACAAAATATAAGCGATATTTTTCAACTAAGAATTGATGCATTGTAAGCAAAGTTTGTAAACTCTAACTAGATATTCCAAATTATAAAGCAGGATTGTTTTGGAGATTTCCAGAGGCCGAAAGGATTGGAGTATTTACCTGCTTCAGAATTCCCAATTTTCGCTTTTTTGAAGTCAAAAGTCTATGTTAAGGAGTCATAACCTATAAAACCTCCCAAAAACGTAGAACAAGAAGGAGACTGCAATATAGATACCGTCTCCTTCGGATACTGTTGGTCCTTTTGTGGGACTTCCATTTAATGGATTTCATTCTCTAAATAAAAGGAAAAATAACTTAAGAAGTCAGATAAATGAAATTATGAAATTATGTTTCTTTTTAAATATATTGAAAATCAAATTGGATGATAGATAGTCACTTATCCTTCGTGTAGTTTCTGTGTTTAAAAGAGACTCCCGGTTTTCTTTAGACTACAAAAATTTTAAAAAAAGCAACAACGAAACTTTTCATTGACAGTGTTGAGACTATTAAAGCTCCCAGTTTGCTTAAGAGTCCTTTGAAGTGCAGTTACTTTTTAGTATTTCCCTGTCTCTGGCATTTTGTTTATTCGTTAGTATGAGTCCCAGAAAAATAAATTGGCTCATGACCCTTAAAAAATAAACCTTTATTTTTATATATGATTTATCGAACAGGATTGATTTCTAGATGTAGAATCATGTATATCTAAACTTCTTACGCTAAACTTAACGCAAAGCTACCCACAATTTTTGCAGTCAAAACGCGTAACAAATGATAAAAATACGAGTTGTTTTTGACACCGCCCCCCCCCCCCCAAATTGTTCAGATGAAGGGGAATTAATAATACTTCAAAGCCTTCTTTGAAACTTTCTTTGTTTGTTTGCTCTGATAGCTGCGAGTCGAGTTAGCAAGAGTGCAAGACCTCTAATAAGATCTGTACTTAGACATTTAGAACAATATTTCCCGATTTTGTAGGATATGAAACTTCTTGATCGAAAACTTAGCTTAAACTTTGTCCAAATGCTCATAGCCACACCAAAAGTTGTTTGGATAACGAAGAAGAATAGTTAAGTCCATGCCTCCTTTGAAACATTCTATTGGTTACTTTACTGTAAATGTAACCATATTTGGAGTTTCCAGAAGTTTGAATGATTAAGTAATAACAATTCATTATCTTCTCTCCAGTTATAAATAAACTGGCTACCACGAAAATATCCCACTAAAAGAGTTAATTGGTTGGATGTATTTGAAATGCTGGATAGTTCATGACAACCAGATCTTTATTAGGATTATAATTTGTATGTCTAAAGATAGCACAACCTAAAAGTTAGGGAATATACTCAAAATAAGCATAAATTTATGAAAAATACAACTTAAAAATGGAGTAGAAAGAGTAATTTATTATAAATAATTATTTAATATATTTTATATTAAATAAGACTTTCTTGAAAATATGTGGATAGAAAAAAAAATTTTAAATGTAAAATAATTAGAATATAAATAAATATATTGAAAAAGTATTTAGAGGAATGATTATACTATATTAAATTCCTTAAAAATGTTTGAATAAAAAAAAAAATAAAAATTTTGTAAATCTTAGTGAAATATTTTTATTATAAAGTGCTGAAAAAAAATGTAAGAGAATAAGTTGTCTTTAAAAAGGATAATAAAAAAATGTAGAAAAAGCATTACTATTATTTTTTCTATGGAAGATTTAGTACCCTTGTTACTTTAAAAAACTTTGTAGACTTTTCTATAAATATCCATTCCATTTTTTTAGGGTCACCCTTCTACCCACACACACACACACATATATATATATATATATATATTAACATTCACTCTTATACACCACGTTTTGCTAGACAATTTCTATTAGAGATTTTTTTTCATTTGAAAAACAAATTTTCTGCAGGATACAATTTTTCCATCATTATTTTTTTTTGTCTTTGATTTTTTCTTGTTTTTAATTTTTACTTTCTTTAGCTATCAAGATTTTTTTTTATTCCTTTTATTAATTGTTTAAATTGCAACATTTTTGGTTATAGAAAAACTAAATAAATTATTGATTTTTTTAAAGGAGTTCTTTATCTTTTAAATTTAGCTTTTGCTCAAAAACATTTTATACTTTGTGAATAAAGAATATATATATATATATATATAAATTATATAATTAAAACTAATTATATAAATAAATTTTTTCTTTTTTTTTTAAAGAAATTATTTTTTTTTTTGTTTATAAAACTCTCACTTTTTTAAGATTTTTTTCAATTTTATTATTTATAATTAATTTTTAAAATATTTATTACTATTTTTATCTTTATTTTATATATTTTTTCCTTTTTAAATTTTCTACTGAGCTTAAAAGACTTTTCTTTTTACAGTAGTTTTTTTTCCTGGGTATTTTTTCTTGTTTTAATTTTATTCCTTAATAAATAACTAAATATCCGTTGCAATTTTTTAAGCCAGAATGTTAATAAAATCACTTCAAAAAACTAACTGAGCTGGATAAGTTTGTGGAAAAAGCAAATTACCCAGTAAAAATATATAGTTTTAAGGGTTATATGCGCAGAAAATGTGGAAGATGAGCCTATAACGAGGAAAAGCTTTTACTCTCTCTCTCTCTAAAAAGTCTATTTTTAAGAGAGTCTCATTTCTTTAATTCTAACACATGTGTTGCTATTTCTTTTTATTCTGCTCAGTTATTTTATTTTGTTTTATTTACCGGTATTTCCTTTTAAGCTTTTTTTCGACACACTGTCACTAGTGCTCCCTGAAACCTGAAATAATAAACATTATGTCAACAAGCCATGTGCTTGGCTAGCTTTGTTTACATTTTGCTGCAAGGGTTGTTAAAGAATTTGTTTTCTTTTGGGGTAGGAGTAACAGGCCAATTGTATGGTTACAAAAAATAAAAAAAATAATAATAAGCAGCAAAAATAGAATGTATTTAAAAGTTAAAAAGATAAGAAACCAAAAACATCTAGTAAACAAGATGCTATAGTATAGAGAAAATCTTTAAGCTTTTTATGAGTTTATTTTGAATTTACTTTTGCAAATATGCCATTAATTTAAAAAATGCCCTCAAGGAAGTAGACAAATGTTTTAATATAAATCTTTTTTTTACTTTAAAGTCAAAGTTTTAAGGAAAAATAGAAATTGATAAAAAAAAGAACAAGAATAAAAATATGAGTTATCTCTACAAAGACGGTTTTTTGTAAAAAACTTTTCTTTTCCAAGATTTAAATATAAAGTTGTCATAAATGTGTAGCTCTTAGGAAAAAATAAGCTCCGAAAAATATTTTATCTTTACAAACTTCTACTAAAAAAAAACAAAATTTTTTAAATATTTTTTTTTAGAAAAGCTTTTTATTTATATACATGTATATACATATGTAAAGGCTTTTAAAATTTTTATTTCTATTTTATTATTATTTTTTTTATTTTTAAACCACATATAAAAATTAATGCTTTTTAGCTTAAATTTAAAAAGCTGTTTTTGTAATGAAAACTTTAAAACAAAAATTTATAAAAATTACAAAAATTAAATAATTGGTACAAAATTTGCCACATTTAGCAATAAAAGAAAAAAAACTAAAAAAGAGTAAAAAGAGCTTTTTAAAAGTAAAAGCTTTAATGCGAAATTTTTTCAGAATCAAAAAGTTAAAAGTTTAGCCTTTTTCAAAAAAGTTTCTTTAAAACGAAAGCTAAAAAAATATACAAAATAATTTACACATTCTATGAAATGTTTGCTAAAAAATACCAAACCCCCGAAGACTTGTAATAAAGTTATTACAGTAATTTTTAATGAAAATGTTAAGAAGAAACAAAAAAAAACTATTTACATAAAGCTTGATGAAAGCTCGAAAGCTCTATTGATTTGCTTTAAAAACGCTTTTTTAAATGAAATCTTTAAAGGAAAGTATTATCAAAAATACATTGAATAATTAGAAATCTAATAAAAAATTTTCATATTGTTAAAAACTTTTGCTAAAAAAAAAAAAACAAAAGCTGTAAAGACTTGTAGTGAGAAAGCTTTTTTAACGAAAACTTTATAACAAATTTTAATAAATATTAAGAAGTAATTACTCAAAATAAATAAATTTATTTTTTTGTAAGCTTTTAGTGAAAGCTTTATAATAATTTTATTAGTATTTTACAACAAAAGCAAAAACTAAGTCTCTAGCAATTTTATTTATTTAGAAAAAGCTTTCTTGATTTTCTTTAAAAAAAACTTTTAGCAATTTTAATTAGCAATTTGGAAAAAAAAACTTTTTTTTGGTTTTCTTTAAAAAAGTTTTTATAAAATAAAAATTGCAGAGAAAAATGTTGCAGAAAATAATATGATAAGTTAAGAATTTTATAATAAATTATTTTATTCTGTAAAATTCTTGATAAATAGACAAAAGCTCTGATGATTTTCAATGATGTGGTTTTTTAATGAAAGTTTTACAATAAATTTTAACCAAGTGTTACGAATTATAGAAAATCATAAAATATTTCATGAAATATTTTATGAAAAATTTAAAGCTCTTTTCATTTTCTTTTAAAAAGCTTTTAAAAAATTAAAACTAAAGCTTTTTTATTTATAGTTAAAAAAAAAACATTATTTCTATTTTACCAAGAAATATGAATTCAAGAGGCTAATACATTTTTATTTAGTAATTTGGAAACAGATTTTTTTTTGATTTTCTTAGAAAAAGCTTTTGCAAAATGAAAACTAAGCAAAAATGTTATAAAAAATAAAATACAAATTATAAATTTTATTAAAAGTTTTGTAAACAATTTATTGAAATATTAAAAACATGCAAAATTTATAACTTTTCTTTGAAAAAGCATTTGCAAACTAAAAGCTTTAAAGAGAAGTGTTGTCAAAAATATAAATAATTTTGTAAAGTTTTTGGTAAAAAAGCAAAAGCTCTTTTAAATAAAAGAGTTTTTTTTTATATGAGGGTTCTAATAAAGTATTAAAAAGATACTTAATAAATTACTTTTCTTAACATTTTATGAAAATGTAAAAGTTCTTTTAATTTTCTTTGAAAAAGCTTTTAACAATTTCCCTTAAAACGGAAATTTTTGTAAAAAATATATTGAAAAATTAACAATTGAATAAATGGCCACCTCAATGTGTTTTGCTAAAAAAGAAAAGCTTTGAAATATTTTAATCATAAATACGTTTTTAGCAAGAGCTTAAGAAGATACAAAACAAATTATATCACATAATGTTTTGAGGAAAATTTAAAGCTTTTTCGGTTTTCTTTAGAGCTTTAAATATAAACTTTTTCAAAAATACAAAAAAGGGTTGTTGCTAAAACAAGAAAAATTTGGAAGAGTTTTAATCAGAAAGCTTTTGTTTTAATTAAAGCTTTGCTATAATTTTTATTAAAACTTAAGAATATAAAAAAATAAATTATTATATGTATATATGTTTTGACAAATTTTGCACCAAAACAAACTTTTTGGTGATTCTTTTATAAAAAAGGATATGTTTTATGAAGAAAGCTTTTTAATTTTTATATAAAACAGAGCTTTAAGTTTAAACTAATTGTAAACAAAAAGGATTTAAAAAAATATAACTTAGTTTTGAAATTTCTTTCTATTTTTAACCTTTTTTTTTAAGTAAATGTTTTCAGCTTGAAAGCATTTAATTTTGAGTTATAATAAATAAATTGATAACAAAAATATGCATCTATTTTAATCAAAGCTTTTATTTTATTTGCGTATTTTTCAATTTAAATATTACATATGCTAATTTTGCTTTCCAAACTCATTAACAATTTGACACATATTTAAAAGCTTTTTCATTTTTGGTGGCATGACAGCTATAAAGCTTTTAGGTCAACTATTTTATTATATATAGGAAATGAATAAATATTAACAAGTGGATCTTTTTTGAAATTAAAAACAAAGCGCATGTTACTGGATTGGAAAAATGTTTACTCTCTCTTGCTTGGCTTTAACTCTCCTGGCATTATTTTCTTCAATTTTTTTTTGTGTATTTCTTACTTTTAATAAATGAAAAAAATATTTTAAAAAAGGTTGTTAACAATTTTATTAAAATTCTCTTTGAAAATTATAATGACGTTGCTGTGCTTTTCTCTATAGACGTATATATATATACAACATCAGGCGAGTTTAAATACGTCAAAATCTATGTATACTGAACTATAAATGACCTCACATGTTAGTGTTTTTCCTTGTATATATTGAAAGGACTACTTATTAAAAAAAAAAAAAAAAAAATGAAATGAAATGAAAAGAAATTCAAAACCGGTAGTCAATGTTAAACGGAAGGAAGAATAGTTAATATAGCAAAAACAGAAAAAAATTTATAGTTAAGAGAATTTGATGCTTCTTTATGGCAGGAGAAAGCAAGAGAGTGTAAATGACAATAATTAAATATTGAAGGGAGTAATAACAAACCCAATGACAGTAACATGACAATAACAATATTATATTAAAGTGAGGTTAAATTGAAAACAACATGAAAATTTTAACAGTAAACATTTTGTATTAGAGGTAGAGCAGAGAAGCAAAATAGAGAGTTTGAATGAGTTGTCTTTAAGTCTATAAAAGCTTAATGAGTAATTAGGAAAAAACATAAAATAATTAATTTTAATAAAAAATTAATTAATTTGTGTAAAACGGGGGAGAGAAACGGCAAAAGAAATACAATTTAAGGCTGAAGAAAAATGATTCTAAAGAAATTAAAAATAAATAAATAAATAAGTAAGTAAATAATAATTTTAAAAAGATATAAATTCTAACGAGAGAAATTTATATTTTTTTAATGTTATAAATTATTACTTAAATTACAAGAATGAATAAATGATTTCTCACTTCTATTTTTCAAATCCCTAAAGTGGATAATCTACTTAGGCATTTCTGGATTCAATAAAATCCCAAATTTTCGAAAGAAAAGCTCTTTTCAGTAACTGCAAATACCAAATATGTTGCAAATTTTTCCATTTTAGGAATTGAATGTTCTTCCAAGTTAATTCCTATTTTAAAAAATTGCAAATCCCATAATCAGAATTTAGTTGTTTCATTGAATGCTACTGTACTATTAAATTTATATCATTAAAAATGGAAAATAAATAAAATTAATTCATTCCCAATAAAAATTTTTAAATTTCCAAAGTGGGAATTTTTTTTGTGTAATTGGGAATTGGAAAATAAGTAATATTTTGAAACGAAAAATATAATCATTTGGGAGTTCACATGAATCATGCTAGAAATTTAGCCATTTTAGGGGCTTAACAGGCTTCTCCTTTAATCCCTATTTTAAAATATAAAGATTCCAAATTGGGTATTTCAGTGTTTTTTATTGAAAATTGGTGAATATTAAAACTTTATTTATAAATAATTGAATATTAATATTAATAAAAATAATTTATTACCAATAAATTTTTTAAATTTGTCATAGTGGGGAGATTTTGTTTGGGTAATTGGGAATTCATGAAAAATAAATTTTTTAAAAACAAAAATATAATTAAATACAATTAAGTGTTAAAAATTGTTACCTGTTAGGTATTTAAGAGGTTTCCCCATTTAATCGTATCTTACAATTTTAAGATACTATAATGGGATTTTAGTTTTTTTATTGAAATTTAGTAAATATTTATATATGTTATTAAAAATGGAAAATAATAGTAATGAAATAAAATAAAGTATTCATTCCCAATAAAAGCTTGAAAATTCCCTTGGTGGGGATTTTGTTTGTGTTATTGGGAATTCATGAGGAATAAATATTTTGAAAAGAAATATATCATTCAATAACTCCAGATACCAAATATGTTGATAATTTGGTCATTTTAAAGATTTAAGAGACTTCCCCTTTTATTCCCATTTTACCGTTATAAAATCCCAAAATTGAAATCTAGCTTTTTTTAATGGAAAGTTGCTGAATATTGAAATTTTTGTTCTTATTAAAGGAAAATAAATTAAATTTTAAAAATTCCTATAGTGTGGTTTCTTTTTGAGGTAATGGGAATTTAAGAAAAATCAATATATTGATAAGTAGAAATCTTTTATATATCTATAGATCCTAAATACTTTAAATATTTTGCCATTTGAGGTCTCTAATTGTCTTCCCCGTTAATTCCTATTTGTAACTTTATAAATCCCGTTACAGGTATTCATCTTTTGCCATTTTTATATTTAAATATTGTTACCAAATTTTATAAAAAAAGGGAAATTAATAAAAATAATTAATTTCCATTTATTTTTTTTAAATACCCAAAGTGGGTATTTTCTTAAAGCTATGTGGAATTCAGAAAAAATCAGAATTTTATAGAGAATAATGTTTCTCAACATTTTTGGATTTAAAATATTTTAAAAAATTTGAAATTATCTGAATTTGATAAGACAATTCCCGACAATTCCTATTTTTAGAATTAAAAATTCCAAAATGAGAATTTAGTTTTTTTATTTTTGCAAAATAAAAATGTGTAATTTTAGTTATTAAAAATTAAAACTAAGTGAAAATTAATTAATTTCCTTTTAAATTTTTTTTTTGGAATTAAAGAGAAATCAATATTTAAAGCTTTCAGTGACTCCCCATTTTTGTATTTCGAAACACCAAAGTAGGAATTTTATTTTTTACTTGAATTTGAAGCTTAGTTACGATTTAAAATACAGAAAGTTAAATGTAATTAAAAAAATTAAACCTGTTTAAAACATTTTTTATCTTTAACTTTAGAATTTTTTCAAATTCCCAAAGTGGGAATTTTATTTATGGAAATTCGGTATTAAAGAAAAATCAAATTAAAAGGATATAATGGTCGCTCATCACTTTTGCAGTTTAAATAAATTAAATATGAAGTATTTCGATTGATTGTATAACTTCCCATAATTCCCAAAGTAGAAGTTTTGGTAAAATAATTAAAATATACTAAAAGTATATATTTTTAATAAAAAACTATTAATATTTTTACATTCCTACAAATTCTCATTAAAATGAAAGAAAATTCCCAAAGTGAGGACATTGTTTATGCAATGCAATGCAACAAAAAAAAATTGTATTATAAAGAAAAAACGACAAGTATTATAAAAGTTCAATTCTTTCGCGTAATTTTTGATTTGAATCGCGTAATTTATAAAAAATCAAAATTTATAAGAGCAAAATTATCCCTACCTTGTCTTTGTTTGAAAATTATTATTTTTGTTTGGCAATTCATGACTTCGCCCTAATTCCCATTTCTTAATATTAAATTACCAATATGTGAATTTAGTATTTCGCACATAAATAAGCATAATTTATAATTAAAAAAAAAATATAAAATTCTTATTTAATTCCGAGACAACTTCCATCAATTTTGCTAAATTCCCACTGTGAAGATTTCGTTGTGGCAATTTGGGAATTCTAGAAAATTTCATATTTGAAAGAGAAAAGTGTTTTCAGGTATTTTAGAAATCTAAATATATTAAAAATGTTCCCATAGAGATTTTGTTCCTTAACTCGGGGAAACGCTTTAAATAATTTTATAATAAAAATTAGAAAAATTTTTTTAGCTTCCTGCTATTTTCTTTTCAAAATTTCCAAATTCCCCAATTGGGGATTTTATTAAGTCAATGTGGAATTTAAAAAAAAAAACAATATTATAAAGCGAGAAATTCTTATTATAAAATATGTTAAAATTCTTTTATCTGGAAGTAGTTTCACAACTTCTCTTATAATTCCCGTTTATTAAGTGCAATATCCCTTTGCAAGAATTTTATTCTCCTCATTTCTGGTTTTTAAAAATATATTTTTCCTTATAGCCTTAAAACACCAATTTCAATTTAGATCAAAAAACAATTTTTTTTTCATTTTGTATTTTTTTCAAAAATTACAATTTTATTTTTTTTAACATAAAAATTTTGGTAAAGTGTGATTAGTTGTTTGTTTTGCTAGTAACGTGCTTTTGGTGGAGGGGGAGGGAGGTCCTTAGAGTATGTACATTTTTTAAAACTACGATCATACTCACTTATGCTGTCTATCACGATGCCAAACGGCCATTTGTAAACGATCATCTTCATCGAGTTGCTCTAATGCCTGACTAAGATCAGATAAATCGAATTTAAAACAATGATCAAAATAGGGACGACTAGAATGGCGGTGTACCGCGGTGCGTTGGAAACCCTGATGCTCAGTTTGCGATTTACGTATTAAAGCCACTTTGACATAAGCATTAAGATTGGAAGAACCATTACTGCGTTGAAGATCACGACAACGTATGACTATAAGAGAAGAAAGAGAAAAAGAGAAATAAATATTTTTTTCTTGTGATCCAACTAAATTTGGAACTCACCATGTACATTTAAAGTTTCCTGTTCTTTATAAATGGCTACATCTAGAGAACCCTTGACTAATCCTGAAGAGCTTGTGGTCAATTGCTCTTGTGTGGAACTGGCTATGCTAGAAGCCACTGAGCTGCGTTTATGACAATGCTGAAAGTCATCTTCCTCTTCACTGAAACTTAAACATCTCTTAATGGATTGTGCCTCCTCTAGGGTGGGAGTACTACATCTTTGTAAATCACTTTCCACTTGAAAAGTCAAATGTTGTGGAGGTGTTTCCATATTTAATAAGGCCTTATGGGTTTGAGAGTTTTTGAAGAGAGGAGTTTCTGGACTAGGTATACCATTTGGTAGTGTTAGACCTATCATTTCTTGTTCTCTTTTGTCCTTTGTTTTTGTCTTTTCCTCAAAACTTTTATCTAAAACTTTAGCCATTTCTGCCTGTTTTTCTTTTTTATTTTTCTTTTCAGTATTTTTGGGATTTTTCCTTCTCACTACTCTTTGCCTTTTTAAATGTTGGGGAGTTCTCACCTCCATTTCATGAATGCTCTCTTCGTTGGCTAACTCCTCTTCTAGGCTCTCTTCTTTCTTTATACCAACATGTTTACATTTGGGTTTAACCTCTTTTCGTGCGCTCTCTATTATGGCATCTAACATTCTATCTAAAGTAACATCTCCCATGCGTGAGGAAGATAAAGAATCTTCTTTCAATTTATTTCTAAACTTCAATCTCGATAAAGGCGTTACATCATCTTCCTCAGCAAAATCATCTGAAAATCTGGGTTTTATTTCATTTGCTTGCCCATTAGGTGTCATTTCTATATTAGTTACCGTGGCTGTATTAAATCTCTTGATATTCAATGTCATAGGAGGTGTTTGTTCTGTAGACCTTCTGGGACTTTTACCATTACTGAGATCATGCAGGGCCGTTAGACTAGTATTGCCAAAAGAGTTGCGCATAAAATGTACACCAAAATTTTCTTTATTATGATTGCCGGTTAAAGAATGGCGAGATCTACTCCGTCTTTCATCTAATGCGGCGTCCAAATGGTTATCAAGAGAACGGCGATGTAAACGTCTTTCCAAAGTATGGGTCATAGTGGGCATTTTGTGTTGTAGAGGGGTTAAATTCGAATTACTGATAGTATAGCGTTTTTTGCGGGGTTTTGAAGCGGTATTGGATGATTTTTGATGAAAGGAATTTCTAGAATTTTGTGGAGATTGAGACAGTGTATGGAAAAGTTGAAGATTTTGTTGTTGCTGTTTAGTCCACTTAAGCATTGAGTGCTGATGGTTAGAATAGGATTCACTAAAAGATTAAATAAGACAAGAGAGATGAAATTTAATTTAAACATAAAACATGTAAGAAAGAAATAGTCGCCCGATCATACAATTCCCTAAACCATAGTGTATGTGCATAAAAATTCTTGGAAGCAATCTTATATGCGACTTGTGTCCAATTGTGAACCGATGCTTGTATTAAATTTTTCTACTAAACAAATATATGCATTATAATGTTTTGATATTAATATTTATATTGGACTTATATACTTATGGGGTGATTTCCGCAAGAGAGACTAGTATGGGACCTATGGTCAATTATTCTCATCAAATTTGGCACTAAAGATTCTACTTATATAAAACTTATGTGTGTCAAATATTAACTTCATACTAATATTTCTATGGGAATTATGCATCTTAAAGTGAATTTTGGTGGAGGGGTTTATATAGGAGCTATGATTAATTATCGACAGATCTTCATGAAATATGTTACATACATATATTTATATGAAACTGCTTTCTTTAATTTCATTAAATTATTAATATATTTGAGGCATTTGTGAGCGCAAAACCCTTATTCCGTGAGGAAATTTGTATGGGGGCTAGGTGAAATAATGGACCGATCATAAACAAACTTCGTCCTTGTATTAAAATAATTATTTATGCCAAATTTCACTATGATATCTTCAAAAATGCGGCTTGTAATTTGTTCTCAAAGATTACATTGACGTCCGGACGGACGGACATCGTTAAATAGACTCAGGAAGTAATTCTGAGTCGAACGGTTTACTTTAGGGTGTGGGTCCGGTATACTTTAAGTTGTGGGTCCAATGATTTTTTTCGGCCGGTCTCCTTAGAATTCCTTGAATCTTAAATAACCACCTTTTTATGGTGATTATAAAAAAGGTAAGTTTCTTTGCTAAACCAAAAGGATTTCTTCGAGTTGAGTTAGTTTCTTAACATGGGGTGAATTAAAAATAAAATGCCATATTCTTAACAGTTACTGTTAGAGCTCTTAACATTAAAATGAATTTTTCAACAAAATTTAATTTTTAGGGGGCGGATTTTTTATGCATTCTTTTTTTTTAAATAAGATCTTAGAATATGTTTTAAAAAATTTATAAATAAGATGTAAAATATAAAACTTTTGGGCTTTCTGCTCTTAACATTAAAAATTAATTTTTCAACAAAATTAAATTTTTAGAGGTCGAGTTTTTTTCTGTGCACTACAAACATCACCAAAAACCATAATACACCAACCACTTATGGTGGTATAGGGTATAAAAAAATATTCGGCAGGTCTCCTTAGAATTCCTTATATCTTAAAGAACCACCTTTCTAGGGTGAATATAAAAAGGTAAGTTTCTTTGCTAAACCAAAAGGATTTTTCCGAGGTGAGTTAGCTCGTTAATCTGAGGTGAATTAAAAATGAGATGCCATATTCTAAACAGTTACTGTTAGAGTTCTTAACATTGTAATGAAATTTTCAACAAAATTTAATTTTTAGGGGGCGGATTTTTTATGTATTTATTTTTTTAAATAAACTCTTATAATATGTTTTAAAAAATTGAAAATAAGACTTAAAATATAAAACTAAAATTTTTAAAAATACGCATTTAAGTAAGTTTTCAAAATATATTATTAGTTTAAAAAATAAATACATGAAACTCCGCCCCCTACTAATTTTATATCAAAAATAATCCAAGAAAAGCTAAAGTTTTTAAGTAAAAGCAAGAGCTATCTATTTACAATATTTACAATTTCTAATGAGTTTTCTTTTTAACAAATTTAATTTCAAATTCTTTTAATTTTATTGTTCTCCTTCTAATAAACGCCTGAAACCTTTTCTTTTAATTTTAACTTAAAAATTTATAATTTTTTTTCTTCTTTTTCCTGTTTTTCTTTCAAGCTCAAAAATTAACCCTCTTTCTTAAGTTTCATTTAAATTACTTCATTATAATATAAACTCATTTATATATGTATATAAACTCCTTGGCTTACATTGTTTATTAAACTCCTTTTGTCTTTTTTTGTTCTTATAGTCATGTACAATTGTTAAGTCCTGTTTAAATAATTTTGCAATAAAGGATCATTTTTTTTTTGTTGCATTACAAAAAAAGCGTAACACACAAAGTACTTAAACGGTGCTTATTAAAAGGGTCCTTGACATTGTCCCTAAGCATGTGCATTTAATTTTAATCATTCGTTTGTTTTTTATTTTTTATCGGTGTTTTGTGTTTTAGTTATTAATAAAAAAGTAAAATACCCCTCTTTTTGGGTTTTTTATAAAATAAATGTTATTTAAAATAAAGTAGTTCATGATAATTATTTAAAGAACAGAAAAGTTGTAATAATAAAAATATTTGATTTATGGTCATTAATGTTGATGTAGATAAATTGTCTGGAAGTTTGGCAAAAAATAAAATAAAATAATAATAAAATGCAAAAATTATAATTATTTTAAAACATGAGATAATTTGTTATGTTTTCATTAAATTTTAAATAATTAATATGACACTAACAACCGATTTTTATGAAATATTACAAAGGGATTTTAATTTAGATTCTACTTAGAAAGGTGTTTAAAAATTTTCATTATATCTACAATCTTAAGTCATTAGTTTTAATAATTGATCTTTATTCTGTCCCATAAAAATTTAAATTTTAAATTTTTATATAATACAATATAAGCCTTAGTTATAGATCTTAATGTAAACGTAAATTATTTTGAATCGTGAGTCTTTATATAGAACCCATTAAGCTAAGATTGTAAGTGATTATAACTTTAACTTTAAACTGTAATGTCCTTTAAAATTTTAGGTCCCTTATGGACCTTAATTGGCTCCCATCGTGGTTACTTTTGTAGCTTTAAATTAGACTTTAATGAACATATTCTTAAAGCCTTTAATTCGCTTTAATCGCCGGGTATTCGATGGCCTTCGATTGGCTACACTTAGGAGTTTTTTTTTGGCCTATAGTTTGCTGAAATTATAGGACTTTTACAGGTCTTTATAAGCTTGAATTGCAGAATCAATTATAGCCTATTTCCGTTATCAATTTCAGATGTCTTTAAAGTCCCAGATTAGCTTTAATCATAGTCCCATAATGGCAGTAACTGTAGGCCTTTTTCTAGTCCATAATTAACACCATTATAATCAATAAACACCAATATATCTTTTTATAATTCCCAAATGGTTTCAAAAGTAGGTTGTTTCATGATCAAAAATTTATTTATATTTAAGGCCATTTTAAGATCTTTAAAAAGCTTTAATCATAGTCCTAAATTATTTTGAATTACCGGTCTTCATATGGCCCCTAGGACCTTTAAGTGTATGCCAGTATAACTTTAAATTTTTCAGATGTTCTTATAGCCTCCAAGTGATTTCAATTGTAGCTATTTTTATACTCCTTAATTAGCTAAAATTTCTGCTAAATTTATTGCTTACAGTCAGCTTCGTTTGCAGTTCAATTAATAGCTCCTCATTGGCTTCAGTCATAAGTCATTTATAGTCCCACAATAGCAGTAATTGTTGGTCTTTTTGTAGTGTCCAATTAGCTTTAATTGTAGGTATTTTACAGTTTACAAATTGTTTTAATAGTAGGTTGTTTCAGATCATTTTACAGTTTTATTTTCAAGTGATTTTAAAGACACTAAGATATTTTAAGAGTAGTTTTTTTATAGTTCCTAATTGGCTTTGACGGCAGGTATTTTTATAGTCTATAAAAAGTTTTAATCAATAACGATTTAAAGTCCCAAATGACCTTAAATAACACCGGTTACAGGTTTTCTAACAATCAAAAGCTGACTTCAATTGCAGCTATTTTTATAGCAAATGTTTTTTTTTTAGGTCGTAAGAGGCTTAAATTTTAAATGATATATAGTACTGTCAGGTTTTTTTTACAATCTAAAGTTAAACAATTGCAGATAATTTTATAGTATCCAATTGACTTCAATCGTAGGTGACTTAAAAGACTACAGTTTTCCACATTTGAAGATATTTTTATAGCTTCATATTTCACTTTAGTTGTAGGTGTTTTTGCAATACACAATCAGCTCCAATCGTAGGTCTTATATAGATCCCAATTAGCTTTAATCTTGTTAATTTATTATACTTCTATTGCCTTCAAAAGTGAGTTATTTAAAAGTCTAAATCTCGTTTCATTTAAAGGGCTTTTTAAATATCTAAAATGACTTTAACTGTAGACCTTTTTGAAGTCCTCAATTAGCTCTATTACTAAATATCAATGTAGATCTCATTTAACTTCAAGTACAGGTACAGTTTAGTCATAAATTAGATCCAGACGTAGAATTTCTTACGAAATCATAAGACCCTAAATTACTTTAAGTTTTTTCTTTCAGCCTACTGTTAAGCTACGTTCAGACTAGTCAAATATTTGACAAAATAGACCTAACCACTAAATAAGATAACCCTTAATTTCTTCTTTCAATTTAAAAAATGTTTTTTACTTATCGTAAATCACAGTTCACGTTTTATTGAATTTTATTTGACTCTGTTTTCTCTTACAAAGCATTTGCAGGATCAAACAAAGGCAAACAATTTTTATGTAAAACTAGTGGTCACGCAATTTGGATCAAATATTTGTCAAATGTGAACATGTGAACGATTGGGGTGAGTTGGGGTGGTTGGTGCCTTGAAAGGTTATCTTAAAAATCTCTATGGTCTTTAATTGTCTTAGGTCATCTTATGTTCCCTAATTGGCTCTACTACCAAGCTTCAACACAAATCGCAATTAGCTTTTAATGCAATTAAATGGCTTCAAGTCGCAGATTTTCTCACAGATTAAAAGTCTTCAATTGTAAGTGATTTTTAAGTCACAAAATTACCTCAATCTTAGGACTTCTTTTGGTCTATAGTTGGCTTCAATTTAGGTCTTTTTTTAATCTGTTATTGCCTGCAATCGTGGGTAATTTTAATTCTTAAAATTTACTTCATTTGCGGATCCTTTTACAGTTCTAAATTAATCTTTTTGTGGTTTCTAATTGACTTTATTATTTACTTCCAACACTAGTCCTTCTCAGTTATAAATTGACTTCATTCGTTAATTTTCTGATAGACTAAAAAGCCTCAATTGTAAGCAATTTATAACCCCCAAATAACTAAAATTTTAGGATTTTTTTCTAGTCTACAGGTGGCCTTTTTATAGTCTATATTTGGCTACCATCGAGGGTGATTCAAAAGTTTACATTTCACTTCATTTGAAGATAATTTTAATGTCTTAAATTAACTTTAATTGTAGGTATTTTTGCAATCAATAATTGACACCACTTACTAAATTTAATTGAAGTCGCAACTAGCTTCAAATGCAATTTGTTTTTAGTCATCATTTAGATATCTGGGAGTTTTAAGCGAAATTCTTTTGAAAAACTTTTAGTATATTTTTCTCAAAAAAAAAAAATCTATTCATTTTTGGTGTTTTAGAAGATTTTTTTTTTCATTGCATTTTTTCTTCCGTTTTATTTCTCTTCCTTAATTTTGTTTTATTATTATTATTTTTTTTTTGCATTATGAAAATCATATTTATTCTCTACTAAATTAATTTAATGCTGTGTGATTTTAAAGCAATTTGTATGAATTTGAAAATCGAAATTTAGCAGACACCAATAACCACTCACTGAGAGCCAGACAGACTGGTCAAGCAGAGGGTTTCATCATTAAAAAAGTAAAAATTAAATGAATTTCAATATAAATTCCCTAAATAGCCGCGAATAAAAGCCAATGAAACAAACCAAACTAATAATGTCTAACGATATCAAGACGAAGGTACAAATATATTATTCAGGTATAGCAAAACAGACCTTTTTTTGCAAAAAAAAATAAAGAAAAAAAAAAAATAATTGAAATCTGTTAAAGAAAACAAAACAAAAAAAGAAACTGGTTTCTTTACAATTTCAGAAAAAGCAAAAGTTTCTGGCAAAATTCAAACAAAAATAAATAAAAAATTTAAAAACATATGATGAAATAAAAAAAGGATCTTTTTTAAGATTTGTCTGACAAAATTTTTTTTTAAACTATAACACAATATAAATGTCCTTTTTTTGTGTTAAGAAAATAAACTGGATTTATTAGCATTATTTGAAAATTTTTGCAAAAAATACAAAAAAGTATTTTTTATTAAAGCAAATTTTTTGTTTTTTTTTCTAAGAAATGTTGCATCTTTTATCTTTTAAAATAAAGAAACAATTTGTTTGAAAAATATGTTTAAATATAAGTTTATTTCATAATATACAAAATACCGTAAAAAGAAATTGTTAGGTACAGGTTTTTTTTGAAACAATTATGTCAAAAAACCCCCTAAAAATACCTTTATTTAAATGTAAATAATTTTTTAGGGGTTAAAAATATATAAAAGATTTTTTTGCTTAAAAAAGATTTAAACAAGGGAAAATCATAAAATTGAAAAAAAAAAAATAAAATTAGTTATTTTTATTTCTATTTAAAAATTAGCAAATTTTTTAAAATTTGAAAAGTTTTCATTATGGAAATTATATTTGGAATATAAGAAATTAAAAATTTATAGAATTATTGTTATAAAAATTTCACAAAAAAAGTAATAACCTGGGCAAAAATTTAGAACATATTACAAAATCATTAGTTGTAAAACTGGTGTAATTATAACTACTCCAGATTATTTATTATCATCCTTAGAACTAGTGTTGTCACAACCAGTTCCTTATTGAGACTCTAAATTGGTTTTAAGGCATGGTTTTGAGAACTAGTGCTCAAGAACTGATTCTGTATGACTTCTACATTACAGCTCTAAACAAATTACAGCTACCCAAATGACTTAATAAAGGGTGGTCCGAAGTGCCTTTTGTCATTTTCAAAATGCAACCAATTCTGTCACTCATAGTGTAGGACCTTATTAAGATTCTCACTAGTGATCAAGAACTAATTTTGTATGACTTCTACATCACTGCTCTAAACAAATTACAGCTACCCAACTGACTTAATAAAGGTTTGTCCGAAGTGCTTTTTGTCATTATCAAAATGCAATCAATTCTGTCACTCATAGTGTAGGACCTTATTAAAATTCTCACTAGTGATTAAGAACTAAATTTGTATGACTTCTACATAACTACTCTAAACAAATTACAGCCACCCAAATGACTTTCTAAAGGGTGGTCCGAAGTGCTTTTTGTCATTTTCAAAATGCAACCAATTCTGGCACTCATAATGTAGAACCTTATTGATATTCTCAATTGGTTTTAAGGCATGGTTTTGAGAACTAGTACTCAAGAACTAATTCTGTATGACTTCTATATTACTGCTCTAAAAAAAATTACAGCTTCCCAAATTATTTCCTAAAGAGTGGTCCAAAGTGCTTTTTGTCATTTTCAAAATGCAGTAACTCACAAGCAAATAAACATATGTTTACATAATTCTTCCACAACCTAACTAATATATGCTCAAGATGGAAGAAAAAAATTGTTTAACATTTTGGATATAAATTATGATATAATTTAAAATGAAGCCAAGTATAATTTTTACGTGTACATTTGTGAGAAAGAATTATATATTTTAAATTTGCCATAAATTTGACTAGTAAATGAAAAAAAGTAATTTATTCTAACTAGTTGTATATTTGATTAATTTATCATACAAATTTATAGAATTTATGTAGAATTTCTTATATTTTTGCAAAGATATTGTTAGCAAATTAGGAGTTGCGAAATATTTTTGCATAAAGTTTAACAAAAACATAATCACGATATCACTATATTACTAATAAGAGTAAATTATCTTAAAAACTGGATACATTTGTATACTAATAAATTATCACCAGAATGCCTGCTAAATATTGAACATAATTGATCAATAAAGAGCAATTCAAGTGTCAAGATATATTTGGGCATACATTTTTTTTAATTACTTAAAAAGCTGGTATTCTTTCGTTTGATTATTTGCTGATATGTTACAGATAATTTCTACATGACGGAATTTATAGACATCACCCTCAATTTGCACAAATTAATGTAGCCAGTACTAACTAATATTGTATGATGGTATAGACTGTCAAGCACTTAATTTATTTGGCTATTTCTGGCGATCAGTCAATGTAGTATATGGGTTATACGTTGCCAAATTTCAATTAGTGTAGTTTTGTTACTAAAGATGTTGAGATATGTTTTCGCTATAGCTTAACCATTTAAAGAAATTTTATGCTCCAAGTAAATTAGTGTTTAGTAAATCTCCGATACTTAAAAATATTGTACAAACACTTTGAATTTAACTCAGAACCTCTATGTAGCACATACATTAGCTGGTGTCTAAATTAAAAAGTGAGGTTATAAGATAAAATCGCAAATTATTTCAAAGCGGATAAAAACTCAACTTTAATTTTTGTTGTGATCAAAAGTATAGATAATCACCTTTAATTGGGTATCATTAGTTTTTTCATAGAGAAAACAAGTCATTTTATAGCGTTTCAATGTCAAGAACCACGTCGGACAATCCTTTAGAACTATTTAAAAAAAAACTTGAATAGAAAATACCAAAAATTTAAAATAATGAAAAATAATGAAAAAATCTTTAATATTTTTATTTCGTAAATATTCTTACGCAGTGACTTGGAATAATTATAAAAAAATACAGGTTCTAAAAATGTTTCCTAACGCTTCTATATTACCAGTTCTGAATGTGACAATTTCCAATAATAATCATTGATTAATTAACTAGTTCTAGAACTGTTACATAGAACACTTCTACAGAAATAGTTCTGGAAGTGAAAATTTCAAACAAAAATTATTGGTCGTAGCGCCAATACAGAACGAGTAAAGGCTATTTTCATGCGTTGCCGAACAACTAGTTGTAAAACTCATAAGGTTTTTCCTGGGAATTAAAATTTTTTTACTTTTACAAAAAACTTTGCAATTTTTGTGAATTATCTCAAATATTTGTAATTTTTATTGGAGCCATAGCCAAGATTATAGACATTCAAAAAGTGTTACATTTTATAGTATCCCTTAAAATATATTTGTTATGTTAAAATTTAAATTGAGTAAATAAAAAAAATTCAATAATTTTTCAAAATTATTCTTCTCAGAAAAAAACCTTTAAACATAAAAGGAAATTACTATAATTTAAAATCTTATTTCTGGTAATAAAAGACAATACTTTAGGTAATTTATACAAAAAGCATTTAACTTTAAAGATTTATGATTATATAAAAATATTAAAAAAAAATTTTGAAAATCTAAAAAAATATCAAACATTTTCTTTCTTAAATGGGTTTTTTTTTCATCTAGATATCGTTTTTCTTTTTCATTTTCGAATTATTAATCTATTTTTACTCTTCCTAAGCATTTTACATTTTTCTAAACTTTTCTTTAAATGTAAAAAAAAATCTTAAACAATTTTTGAAATCTTAAAAGAACCACCCCAAAATCTTGTTAAAAATGTTTGTTTTATTCAAAATTGTATTTTTTAATTATTTAATTTCATACTTTTCCTTCCAAACTTTAATTTTCCTTTGACAATTTTGCCAAATTTTTAAAAACAAATTGTCTTTTGCCAGAGTTTTTATACATGCAGAAAAAAAATATAGTTGTGGTGACCTTAATTTAAGAGCAACATATTATGATTGCAACATATGATCACAACAAAAAATAGAAATGGTTTTAAGTAATAGTTATAATGATTCCATTTTGTTATATTGTGAATGATTTTATGGTTTGTTTTTTCATGTTATCAGTCTAGTCTTACATATAATTGAACAATCTTATTAGTACATTATCCCATTATATAAGATTATGATTTGATGTTATTATATTATTATTCTATCTTATTATATTTTATAACACATTGTCATATTATGATTTCATATTTATTTATATATAAACTAAATGAGAATTACAATGAAGTTGGTAAACAAACATTAAAAACAAAAATTATTTAAAAACAAACAATTTATAAATTTTCCATTGAGTTTGAGCAAAATATAATTATTATATTTATTTGAAACATTTTATTGTCATAATAATATTAATATTGTTTAAAAACAGAATTGGGTTAGTAACAAAGAAAAAGACTGCATATATATAATGGTTGTAGAATATTTTTCATATTAAAAAAAAAATTTTTGTTACTGGTAAAAATATTTAAAAATATAATTTTTGCAGTCAACTATATTAAAAATTTTATTGAGCGTAAACATTAAATGATAAAATTTAAACGAAAACATTGTTATCATGAACACAGAGTTATTAAATATCAAAAAAAAAAAAAAAAAAAAAAAAAGCAATGAGAACATGATATTGTTGTATTGATAATGTAACCATGTTTTTTTCTCTGCGTGTATCTTTTGTTTTGTGCAAAAAAAAAAAAAAAAAAAAAAAAACAATTATCGTCTTTCTTAGTCTTTAAATAAAGCGGCTTTTAAAAGAAATCAAATTTTTTTCTATTTATAATTTTTGCTTTAAATTTTTCTTCTATTCATGTTTTGGCAAAAAACAGACAATATTTGAAATAATTTTAAGGATTTTTCTTTATTATTTTAAAATTATTTCAAACACAGAAAAATGTTCTTCTTATTCTTAAAAATAACTCTAGACACCTTTTTGAATTCTATAAATCGTCTTTCATTTTTCTTACATTTTCTTTATTGTGTTTAAAAAAGAATAGAAAATCTCAGACACTCTCTAAGCAAAATGGTGTTCTATTTCAAAACAATTTCATTTTTCTGCAATTTTTTTTGCAGATTTCTTATATTTTTAAAATGGAAATTTTATATATTATTGTTTTACTTTATTTTTTTTTTGACTCAAACCCTCATAATTTTATATTGCTAAGTACGAGACAAGGTGTTTATTATTTCTTCCTAGACAAGCAATTTCTTATTTGCATAGAGTTTTTCTTTATATTTAAAAACTGGCAGACAAGTAATCCATCATTAGTCTAAAGACATATTATTTACACAAGAAGAAATCCCAGTTTTTTTTTAAATACTATTAACACAATAATAAAGAAAAACAGCTGTAAATGGTTAAAGTTTTAAGTAAAAGATAAGAATCTCACAAAGGTTTCTTAAAAAGAGTAACAAATATAAAATATATTTGCTATAGTTTAGGTCATTTTCTTTTCCCTAGATAGTGCCACTCGCAAGAGTTTACATTATCTCCAGTTAGTTTTAATCAAGGATTTATATTTATCCAAAATGAACCACAACCAATGATTTTCATGTAGGGCTTAATTGGAAAAAATCAGAGGTTAAAACATACACACACAGAATAGAAAATATATTTTTAATTTAGTTTAGGATCTCATTCGTATAGTCAACAATTAGCTGTAATTAAGGATCTCTATTGTGTGTAAAATAAATATTAATCAATGATCTTTAAGTAGGGCCAATTTGAAAAAAAGTAGAAAATTTGTATATCGTTTGTAAGTCTTTTTATAGTCCCCATTCAAATGTAATAAAAGTCCAAAATGAAATTCAATCGATGGTCGAATTTGGAAATAATCAGAGGTTTAAAAAACACAAAACAGAAAATATGTTTTTCATTTAGTTTAGGTCCTTATATGGTCTCTTTCGTAGTCTTTACATAGCTGTAATAAGGATCTATATTGAGTCCAAAATGAATTTTTAATTGTTGGTCTTTATATAGACAACAATTGTCTTCAATCGTAGATCTTATACAGGTTTTAGCTAGAGATTAGAGGTATTAGTTATTATCCTTAATAAGCTCTAATCTTATGGTTTAAAATAGTCCTCAATTGACTTTAAATATAGATTGTTAAACAATACTCAAATAGCCTGTATCCTCTTTCATTTTCATTAGCTTTCTTATTAGCTGTTTAGACAATTAGTTTTAATCCTGTATATATATATGGACCCAATCAGCCTTAATATTAGGTCTTTGCATAGTTTTCAATAGTTTGTTTTTACATAATCTTCAATGATGCTCAATCAAAAGTTTATATACAATTCCCAAGCTTTAGTTGTAGCCTATATAACTCACTTTAGTTGTGACTGTTTATGTAGTTCCACATAAGCCT
Source organism: Protocalliphora azurea (assembly GCA_932274085.1). Taxonomy (NCBI): domain Eukaryota; kingdom Metazoa; phylum Arthropoda; class Insecta; order Diptera; family Calliphoridae; genus Protocalliphora; species Protocalliphora azurea. Next base: position 12,765,972 of record OW026523.1, read on the forward strand.
CAATCGTAGCTTATTATATGACATTCATTATGCATCAAAGGTAGACCTTTATACAGTGTACTATTAGCTCCTATCTTAAGCTTTTATATGGACTCGAAGAACTTTATAGAGTATAAAATAAGCCTCAACAGTGTGCAATTAGTACCCGTTAGCTCTTTAAATATGGATATTTTTATAGTTCTCATTTAACTTATATTGTTGGTTTTTGTATGCTCCCAAATTAACTTTAATTGTGGATTTTAATTATCCTTACGTCTAGGCCTTTATATATTTAGTAGTTGTATTTTATACATTACTCAATCAGCCTTAATTTTATCCTCAATTAGCCCCAAAAGTAGGTTTCCTATTAGTTTTAATCATAGCCTAAAATGTTGTTTTTTTATATGGCTTCAAATTAGCTTTAAACTAAATGTTTATACAATACTTAAGTATACCGAGATATTGCTTCTGACATATACAACTGTTGGCTTTTATGAAGTTCTCAATTAGTTTCAATTTAGGAGTTTTGGTTTAGGTTTAGGTTTACGTCTTTATATAGCTTCAATTTTAAATCTTTATGTAGTCCTAAGCATTGGTCTCGCTAAAGCCAACGGTTGGCTTTTATACAGTACTCAATTAGCTTCAATAATATGATTTTAGTCGTCATAAATTAATCCCTATAGCTGGTCATTATATTGTCCCGTATTAGCTTCAAATAAAGCTCTTTATATACTCCTCAATTAACCTAGAACGATGTTCAATCGTAAGTTTCAGATGGCCTTAATCATTGGTCTTTATATAACAGCCAACAGTTAGGTTTTATATAATCTTCAATTAGTCTAAATAATGAGACTTAAGTTCTCCATAGTTAGCCCTAATTGTGGCACGTTATACTATCATATATTAGCTTCCATCTTGGTCCTTGTTCAAATTCTCATTGGGTTTTTATGATGTTAAATGTGCTTTTACCTTAGATCTTTATATAGTCCTAAATTATACTTAATTGTTGGTCTTAATTTAGCCTGTAGTTAGTTCAGATACAGTCTCCAACTAATTCCTAAGATAGGACATCCTCAATTAATCCCAATAGTAGGTCATTAGATTGCCCGTATTGGCTTCAATAAAAGCTTTTAATATCATCCTCAATTTGCCTTGAACTTTGATCTTTATATAGCTCCAAATAAACTTCAATCATGAATACTTATATAACTCTTAATTGTCCTAAAACGTTGCTTTTAATATAGGCTATAAAATCACCAATTATTTTCAATAATAGGACTTTATTAGCTCCGAATATAGTTCATTATAGTTCCATTTTTTGTCTTCAATCATGGCTCTTTAGAAACCTCTATTAGCCTAGATATTTGGTCTTTATAAAGCTCTAAATTAGCTTCCATCATTTATATTTATGTGGTACTCAATTGCTCCTAATCGCTGCTATTAATAGAACCAGCAGTTACAGTCTGTATATATTCTTCAATTTGGCTTTTCATATAACCCTAAATTATCCTAGATCTTTGGTCTTTATGTGATTCCAAATAAGCTTATATCGTGGAAATTTATACGTTCCCTAATAATCGTTAAGTATTAGTCTTAATATTGCCAACAGTTGGTTTCAATCGTGGCTTTTGAGTAGTCTTCAAATAGCCTCAATTGTGGGACCTTATGCAGTTCCTATAAGCATAAAGTAATGGTTACTATATAGTTCGGAACGAGCCTGAGTTGTAGGTATTTATCATGCCTCATACATAGGTCATTATATAACTTTTTATTGCCCTTTATTGAGTTTTCCTTAGGCCCATTATTAAAGGTCTCTCTCTATTCCCAATTTCATTACTGGTAGGTATATGAATCGTAGATATTTATAGTCCTGATTAAGCTTCACTTGTAGGTCTCTGTATGGCCTCATAAAGGTTTATATATATCGTATCGAATTTACTTGATTCACTGGTCCTTTTATAGACCCCATTTGCCTTCAATCCACTAAATAAGTAATGAATTTATTTTATACTTTCTTATTTATTTATTTTTCCAGTCAAAAATTTTTTATCTAGTCAAAAATTAACTTTATTTTTAGTTTAGATTACTTTCATTTGTAGGCCTATTTAATCAGTGATCTCTTTATAGTCCTTAAAAAAGCTTCAATAGAAATGTAGTTAGATATTATGGAAAGATATAAGTTAAAATGAATTTAGGAGTAAACTAATAATTGCTTTTAAATATTTTATTGAACTTTATAATCTAACTTCGATGGAAGCTTTTTATATACATATAAGGGCCTATAGTTTGGATTATTTATTTAAGTTTAAAAGAGAAAATACGCAACTCCTTTAGTATTTGGTTAAAGTCTTTTTAAAAAGAAATCCTTTCTCTTAATTTAATGCCAGCTTTAAAATTAAAACAACCACATTAGCTGTTTAAAAGTCATAATCATATAAAAATCATAATCATATTTTAAAATTTTTTATAATTAAACAAAAGCAAAAATATGATTTTGATTGAAAGGTTCTATTAAAAGAAAAGCCTTAGTTTTAAGAAAAAAAGAAGGAACATTATTGTAAAGGTGTTCCCTAAGATCTTGTTTTTCTGGGTGAAATCATTTAAGCCTAAGGCTTAATAAATAACAATACAAGTAACAAAAAATCGACACAACTAATCTATAAACGTCACCCTAAAGTTACAAAAAAAAAAAAAAAAAAAAAAAAATATTACCCTCAATAGGAAAATCCTGTCATGGGTGAAATCTTTTTGTATACCAAGGTGTTTCTTAGTTTTGGTATTCCTATTGTTACAAAGTTTTTCTAAAGACCTTTCTTTTTGCTAGCCCAGACCAAGAATCTTAGTTAGTAACAAAGAAATCAGGGAGGTTTTTTAGATCACTTAAGGATTTGTTTCTTTTTTTTGGCATTTTAATTAAATAAAATTTAATATAGAGCATTTGGCGGTTGAAAATTTTAAATGAAACAAATTTCAAGGTTGCTAAAAAAGAAAGAAATATTAAGATCCTTTTTTAAAAGAGAGAAAAAAATGATTGAAGATCCTTTATAAATGAATAAAAGTTTTAAGGAAATGGAAAATGCTTTATAGGAGGAAATTAGTAAAAAAAAGAAAACAAATTGCTTTTCTTTTGCATTGAAAGTAATAAAAAAATGAAAGGAAGTGTTTTTCAAGGAAAAAGGGGAGGAGTTCAGGGGAAAGATTTTTAGAAAAAAGAACACGCGTAAAAATTTAAAATTAATTTAAAGGGCGGGTTAAAGAAAACAAAAATAGAAATTAAGATTAAAATAATAAAAAAGGATTAAATAATAAATAAACGTAATTTTATTAAGGACAATGAAAATTAAAACATAAAAAGTAATACAAATTTGAACAAATTAAAAAAGAAAAGAAATTTTAAGAAAATAAAAAATATTGAGAAATTTTAATAAAAAATTCAAGAATTTTAATAAAAACTTACAAGATTTTAAAGAAATCGTTAGAAATTCAATAAAAAGTTCATGAATCTTAACAAATATTAAATAAAAATTTAATAAAAAATAAAAAAATTAATAAAAACAAAAATATTTTTACTAAAAATTAAAAGAATTTAATTCAAGGTTAAAATAATTTTAAACAAAGTCGACAGAATTTTAAGAAACTTTAAATATTTTTAATAAAAATTAATATAACTTTAACAAAACCTAAAAAATTTTATCAAAAATTAATAGAACATTAACCGAAAATTAAACCTTTTATTAAATTTTAATCTTAGTAGAAATTTAAATTATTTTCTGTTAATACCAAAATTGATTAAAAATATTGCCACTCACCTTAATATAAATTATCAAAAGTTCCTGAAAAAACTTTTTCCTATATAGTGCAGACTTCACTCATTTAAACGTCACAAAAACATTTTGTTAACAATTATTTTTTTTTTAAAGTAATAAAAAAAAATCGCCAAACAAAACTTAATAATTTTTTTAACAAAACAAACTTAATAAAAACAAAAAATTAACTAACAAAATTTATTTATTCTTCTCTTAACTCATGTGCAATTTTTATTTTCTTTAGCTTATTAACACTTTGTATTATAATTTGGTCTTCCAAACCATTCAACTTCCGTAGATCCTTAGCGTTTAACTGTAAGAACACGAATGTTTTGCATCAGTCACATTTTTAAAATCAAACATTTTTGCGCCTCTTACACCTTTTATCACACTCTGCAAAAGCAACAACCGGTTGCATATCTCTTCGTAAACGATCGTAATTGTCTTCGTTTTCTTTTCTTTATTTATTTTTTTTTTAACGCAACCCTATTGAACCAACAGTTAGGTTTTGTTGAAAAACAAAAACACTTTACCGTTTAAATTTGCACACTCTTAGAGAGAGAGAGAGAGTAAAGGAAACCTCTTTTTATTCACTACTGATATTTTTTTTTTTTCAATGAAAAGATCTTTAAAAATATTTTGCAGAGATTTTTGTTAAATTCTCTGAGATTTGAAGAAATCTATAACTAATTGAATTGATGTAGAGAAGAATTTACGAACGGAAAACAATCAATGCGACTTGCAAACAACAGAGGTCATCTTGCAAGGTTTGAAACTAGACTAAATCAAAAATTTTAAAGTTTTTTAGTATACAAGGAAAATATCACATAAATATTCTATAAAAATACTGTTCAAAAATAATATTTTTATGTTTCTTCATATCAAAATCGATTTTTCATAGAAACTATGAGTGATCACAGAAATTTGTCCTTTTGGCTTTAACCCCTTCTAGTATAGCTTTAAAATCGCTTTTTATGTTTTTCATATAGAAATCAATTTTTAGTAGGAAATATGAATGATCACAGATTTTTGTCCTTTTGGCTCTATCTCATCTAGTTTAGCTTCAAAATCGATTTTTAAGTTTTTATAAAAGAATTGATTTTTGGTAGAAAATATAAGTGATCACAGAAATTTGTCCTTTTGGCACTATCTCTTCTAGTTTAGCTTTAAAACCGATTTTTATGTTTTTTATAAAAAAATCAATTTTTGGTAGAAAATATGATTGATCAAAGAAATTCGCCCTTTAGACTCTATTTCTTCTAATTTAGCTTTAAATTAGTAGGAAATATGAGTGATCACAGATTTTTGTTCTTTGACTTTAACTCTCCTAGCTTAGCTTTAAAATCGATTTTTATGTTTTTCATAAAAAATCGATTTTTGCTAGGAAATGTGAGCGATCACAGATTTTTGTCCTATTGGCTCTAACTCTTCTAGTTTAGCTTTAAAATCGATTTTTATGTTTTTTATAAAAAAATCGAATTTTGGAAGAAAATATGAGTGATCACAGAAATTTGTCCTTTTGGTTCTAACTCTTGTAGTTTAGCTTAAAAAATGGCTTTAAAATTGATTTTTATGTTTTTTATAAAAAAGTTGATTTTTGGTAGGAAATATGAGTGATCACAGATTTTTTTTCACTCCATCTCTTCTAGTTTAGATTTAAATTTTTTTGTTTATTTATAACAAAAAATTGGCTCTTACTATTCTAGTTTAGCTTTAAAATCTATTATTAGGTTTCTCATAAAAAAAATCGATTTTTGATAGAAAATATAATATATACTCGAAAGATCACAGAAATTTGTCTTTTTGGCTCTATCTCTTCCAGTTTTGCCTTAAAATCGATTTTTAAATTTTTTAATACACCAATTGATTTTTCATATTTTGAAGTATGAAACTTGTTGTTTTCAGTTTTTCGTCCTTTTTTATGTAAAGCCTTATGGGGTGCTGTGTTTCTGTTTGAATTTTATTTATTTACTTTTCTTATTTGTTTTCCTTTTTCTATTAATTTTCATTGTTTTCCTAAAGAGGGCGCTTCTTTGATTTTACTGGTTTTCTTTTCCTCTCTGCACAATATTTAGTCTGTTTGGTATTATTAAAGGGAAAGTGTGAAATAGTGAGAGTGTGTTGTGTGCCATTTTTCTATTGAGAGTGTAATATGTTATTTTTAAAAATTGTGTCTTTTTTGTTCTCTTCTGTGGGAGCTCATTATTACTCTCTCTTCAAAGAACAAAATAACCTTATTGTTACAATTGTTGACAACATCTTCCTGCTGAACTTAAACAGCCAGAGACAAAAACAGGATAATAGCCAAAGGAAGCAACCAATTCTATAGCTACACTGTTGGTGGTTTAGTTTAAGAAAAAGCAAAAAAAGAAGAAAATATATGTAAGAAAAAACAAACCACGTGTTTGATCACTTTTATCTGGAGAAATAAAAAACAACAAAAAAAAATTTGGTTAAACAAGAACCACAATATCTAGCTATTTCATTTGTGCAAAATCAATAATTTTTTTTTGAAAGAAAAGTAAAATGTTTAAGGATTTTGGGACAGCTGTTAGGAAGCTACTAAAAGAAAAATCTGGACCTTTTTTTAACCAAAACTAAAAACAACAAATAATGATTTAGTTTTATTTGTTGCTATTGTTGCTTTGATTTTATTGTTGTTTTTAGCAGTTTTAGTTAAAGCAAGGTGTCACTACAGTAGCTAAATATGCGTAAAATACAAGGCTACAATCAGATTTTTTTCTTTTTTGGCTAAATAATCTTAAGACCAAAATAAAATAACAACAAAAAGAGATCTAGTAAAGGACAGTCTTTTTTTTAGCAAATATTTAAACAGATGCTGTTCTTATAGAAAATAGGAATATACTCCAACATAAATTTGTTCAAATTTTTTATTTGTTTTACTTTAGCTGCGCTCTAATTTGTAGGTTTATGTCATCTTTGTTTGATTTCTTAATAGTGACTGTTTGGCTAGCTGCACCTTTCAGTAAAAGAAATTATGTGACATGTGTCACATAATTTAATATGTTGGTTTTTGTTTGCTCCCCCGACCAGGCAAAGTGGTCAGTTATTTGTAAAGCATTACAAATTGATTTGATATAAATTTTGTAGTCTTTTAAAAAGGATTCTTTTATTAAATTGAATTAATAGATATTTCAAAAAAATTATGAATGATTTTAATAGTTTTTTAGTAATAAAAATATTAAGAAAAGAACCAAACAAATGTTATCACGAGACAACTAATAAAAAAAAATTATTTTTGATTTAAGTAAGTAGAAAGGTGTTAGATTTGATTAAACTCTAGAAAAAAAGGCAACATCTTCTTTTTAAGAAATGTTTTATTATAACTTCTATTTTAATAGAGAATTATATAAATGAAAATATTTCATATTCTTTTATATAAAAAAAATTGTAAAAATTGATTTCCTTTAATTTTCAATACAAAAATTTTAACATTTGTTGGTTGTAGAGCTAAAAACTCGTCCTCGTTTAAGATTTTTGGTGAAACAATTTCGTCACGATATGTGCTTTGGGGATTTCCAAACATACATCAAATTTTAGCTTTTTAAATAAAAGTTGGACAAATATCCTTTTTGGTAAACAAATTTTTTTTCGTACTTAAACCAAACATACTTAAACTAAACGTACTTAAACCAAAAATAAGTATATCAGGATATTTTTAAAATATTTGTTATAGGATTTAACCTGAAAATTAATTTTTGGTTCAAGAATTTCCTTGTTTAAAATCTATTTTTTGCAGAACTAAGTGCATCACAATTTGTTTCAATAAGGCCTCTATTCACATGGCAAATTTCAGCTTTGTCGTTGCTTCAGTTTTAAAGTTGCTCTAATATCCTTTTTTTCATGTTAAATATAATTTTTCCATTTTTGCAAAAAATTTTCAAAGATTTAAATACTAAAAGTGATATAAAGCAATTAAATGCATAAATTTTCCAAAAATTTTGATTTAATATTTTTTTTTCATAATATTTACTTGCTTTGCTTCAAATACTTAAGAAAATAAATGTACTACAATATGTGTAAATAAACTCTCTATCCATATACCAAATTTCAGCTTTGTAGCATCTTTTGTTTTAAAGTTCTACTTATATCCTTTTTTTATGTTAAATATAATTAATTCTCTTTTGCAAAAATTTTTAAAGATTTTAATATTGAAAATGATATAAAGCAATTTAATGGAAAGTTTTCAAAAAATTGTGATTTAATATACAATTTTTCATGGTATAACCTTATTTTGGAGAAAATTTTTGCAGAAAATAACTTTGTTTAACTTAAAATGAACATTATTTTATAAATTTAAAACCAGGATTTTTTTTATTTTTTTTTTAATGACATAAAAATAAATTTTAGAATTTAAGTTTCCTTTGTTTAAAGTTATTTTTTTACAGAACTAAATGCATCACAATTTGTGACAAGAAAGCCTTCATCTATACATAAAATTTCAACTTTGTAGCATATTATGTTTTAAAGTTGTACTAATATCCTTTTTTTTAATTAAATATAATTTATCCATTTTTGCAAAAAATTTAAAAGATTTGTATACTGAAAGCGATATAAAGCAATTTAATAGATAAATTTTCCAAATTTTTTCATTTCATCTTAGATTTTGCATAATATATCCTTTTTAGTTTCAAATATTTGGGAAAATTGCAACCAATTTTTAATTTAAAATAAATAAATATTTCATAAATTTAAACGCTGAATATTTTTAAACTATTTTTTAATGAACTTAAGCCAAAAATAAAATTATGAATTGAAGACTTCTTTTTCGCAAGACTAACTGCACCACAACATATGTCAATAAACCCTCTATCCTCACACCAAATTTCAGCTTTGTAGCATCTTTTGTTTTAAAGTTGTACTAATATCCTTTTTTTTAATTAGATGTAATTTATCCATTTTTGCAAAAAAATTTCAAAAGTTTAAATACTGAAAGTGATATTAAATATTTTCTAAAATTTTTCATTTAATATTTGATTTTTCATGTCTCCAGACCATAACTCGAAAAACTTAGAATTTGGATTTTAGGCATTTTTTTAGAAATAATGCTAATATTTGGACCTAAATAAAATGTAAACAAGTAAAGGTATTCTAATGAAATTTTGGCAAAATTTATATAAATTTGTTCTAAAACCAGGGAATTAAAAACCTCTAATTTTTTTGTATCAAAATACCCAAAATCCCAGTGCGGGCATAACTTGTCTCAAAAATTGACTTTTTTCATTAAAATCATCACCCAGCCGTTGTAGAAGGCGGAAAATATTTTTTGTGTGTTTAACCACCATAGGTGGATTAATGGGCGATATATTTTTTGGTTGATCTTGGCTTTGACATTTGAGAATTTTATAAAAAAATGAATAAACTTCTTCAAAATCGACAAAGTTTGAATAGGGCTTAGGGGGAAACCATTGCCCACTGCGCCTTTAATTTTACTTTATACGCATTTTCGTTAAAATTTCTTTTGAAGCCATTGCAAAAACTCTGTAGTCCGGAACGAAAAATATATTTTAGAGGCGAAAGCCTCTAAATTTATAAAAATTCACATTTTTGGGGAAGATAACCCCAAAAATGTGAATTTTTTTAAAGTTTCAATTTCAGATAAATATCTATCGTTTAGATATATTTATATGATTCTTACAGTAATATTATTTGAAATTTTGTAGGAAATCTAGTGGATATTTGCCAAAAATTTTCGGGCCCAAATTGAGGCCCCTAAGTTTAAAAACCTTTAAAAAATCTAGGCTGAAAATGAGGGTAAAAATTTTTCCGAGGTAAATATCTCTTAAACTAAATGAGATAACCTATCCATGTGACCACGTTTTTTGTAGAGATTTACAAGAGCTAGCAACGTGAGAATTTTTTTTTACATTTAAGTCATAAGTGAGTTTTTGTCGAATTTTTAAATAAATTGCATAATCGTGGTGATCAATTTTGTATTTCTGCCCTCTAGCCCCGTAATCCAAATCAACTCGAAAACACTTCAGCTTTGACCATGTGAAATTTTATTTAGATATCTCCAACAGTTCATAAGTTACGGAATTATTTCCAAAAAAGCATTTTGTGACCACTGTGCAACCTTTGGTAAGATTAATAAAATAAAAAAAAAAAATTTAATAAAAGTTAGAAAAATCGTTTTTAATCAGATATATTTATTTAAATATTAACAAAGACGGCACTTATTCATCGATATAAGTGAAATATAGCTTGTAACATATCTAACTTTACGATAAAGCAGAAAAAAGGAGAATTTTTAGTCGTTTTAAATTGTTTACAATTTTTTGAAAAAAAAAAAAAATAATAATAATAATAGTTATATTTGAATAAGTTTTAAACACATTTTTTGTTTTTAGTAACTCTGGAATTATTCAGTAGATTAAAAAATGATGTAGGTATAACAAGAAGTTAATTCAAATTATAACTTTAAATTTAAGCTAAATCTGACAAATTATTCTAGAGATAAGTTGCATTAATTTTCAATATAGCTCAAGAGCTAAAATCTATTTCAAAAGAGTGGTTTATATGTTTAGAACTCCACGAATATTTAATTTTTTGTTTTATTTATCAGTATTCGATTTAAAATTTTATGTTACAATTTTAAGTTTCCTAAGCTCTTTGTATTCACGAATTTATGAATCTGTAGCTATTAAGGATCATAAAGTATTCATATATCCTTTTTCTGGGAAAATTAAAATTTTGTTAAAAATTTCTTTAATTAAATTAAAGCTTATTTAAATACATTTCTTTTTAATATAAAATAAATTTCTTACTGTCATTTGCTTTATTTTTTCGTTTCCTTAAAATTTTCCCAACAAATTAGCCTAAAACTTACATTAATAACCCGTTTTAAATAACGTTCCTAAGGATTAGTTCCATGACAAAATATTTGCTAAAATTAAAAACAAATTTACATAATTTACAAATAATTATAAAAATATCATGGCAAAAATGTCACAACAGTTAGACAAAAATTATGCAAATTTTATTTTTTTCTTTTACTGACTTTCTCCGTGTAAAACAGAATTTAAAAGCAATTAGCAAGAAATTGTTACGCAAAAATGCAAAATTGCCATACTTTAAGATGCAATTTGTTTTGAAACTAGTTTTAAGAAAACAAACTAAATTAATGAGCTAAATGTCTGGGAATTAGAACAATTTTTGGGAAAGTAAAAAAAAGGACATCATTGCAAACAATGCAAAATAAATTGCATGAATATTAATTAAGTTTAGAGGATTTTATTGCTTAAGGAACCCTTTTTTCTCATTAACACACAATTTAGTATTTGCATCATTATGCAAATAGTTCTATACGTTCTGTGTTTGTATATTTAATTAAAATTTTTTTTGCGTTAATTTATTATTTTGCGCTTAATTTGCTAAATCCTTTAGTACTTTTGCGCTATCAGCCTTTCTATTCAAGAATTTTTAATAAATTGCAAACAATTTATAAGTGTTACACTTTGTTAAGCCTGCAACCCTTTTATTCTAGAAAATGCAAAAATTTACTCTTAAGATGATTTTGCTTTGTATTTTCTTAGCCAAAATCTTAAAGGGGTAGTAACGCCCTTGTAACTAAAATGTTTCGGATTTTGTAATTATATGCACATTTTATGCAAGATCATCAGCGACATCCTTATAATCTTTATTATTAATAATTTAGTTTACAAATTTTTTGTTTACATAAAATCAATATCCTTTTTTTCATACAGCTTAAGCAAAAGGGTTCAATTGCTTTAAAGTATTAAGAAAATTTACTTCAAATGTTGCTTAAATATTCCGTGACGAATATGGCCAGTCTTCAGCTTACAGAGATTATTGTATTGAAATATTTCTAATGTTTTGCTTGTATTTGTTCTCTTTTGAGAAAAATTATTAATTATGACTTTCATTTAAATATTTTGCAAAAATTTAATTATGCTTTAGGGAAAATTAATAAATTTATTCATAGGCATGTCTATGTACTAACTTCAATATTTTACGCTCTTCAAAGTCTGTAATCAATAAAGAAAAAGTTCTCAAAGTCAAACATATTATTTAAATTTTTAAAACAAAAGAATATTGTTTCGCTGATATAAGCAAAATAATGTCCAGGTTTTATAATATAAAATTTTAGAAAAGTTCCTCCATTCATTTTTTTAGGTTATTGTTATTTTAGCATTTTTCAATTTCTTTAGTTTATATGTAAAATTCGCATTTAACGCTTATAAAATAAAATTTATTACATTAACATAAGAAAAACTAAATATGAGAACCAACCTTATGACAAGTTTAAAATAAATTTAGTTTGGGACAAGTTTTTGTATAGAAAAAATTGTTTGGGACAAGTTTTTCTATAGACAAAGATTTGGGACATACTTTTCCAGTGGAAAAAATTTTGATACCAGTTTTCTATAGAAAGAATTGTGCGAGACAAACATAGTTTTTGAAAAAAATTATTTGAGGCAAATTTTTCCATAGAAAAAATTATTTTAGACAATTTTTTCTATTAAAAATTTGTTTGGGACAAGTTTTTCTATAGAAAAAGTTGTTTGGGCCAAGGTTTTCTATAGAAAAAGTTGTTTGGGACAAGGTTTTCTATAGAAAACGTTGTTTTAGACAAAATTTTCTACGGAAAAATTAGTTTGGGACAAAATTTTCTATAGAAAAATTAGTTTGGGACAAAATTTTCTATATAAAAATTAGTTTGGGACAAAATTTTCTATATAAAAATTAGTTTGGGACAAAATTTTCCATAGAAAAATTAGTTTGGGACAAAATTTTCTATAGAAAAATTAGTTTGGAACAAAATTTTATATAGAAAAATTAGTTTGGGACAAAATTTTCTATAGAAAAATTAGTTTGGGACAAAATTTTCTATAGAAAAATTAGTTTGGGACAAAATTTTCTATAGAAAAATTAGTTTGGGACAAAATTTTCTATAGAAAAATTAGTTTGGGACAAAATTTTCTATAGAAAAATTAGTTTGGTACAAAATTTTCTATAGAAAAATTAGTTTGGGACAAAATTTTCTATAGAAAAATTAGTTTGGGACAAAATTTTCTATAGAAAAATTAGTTTGGGACAAAATTTTCTATAGAAAAATTAGTTTGGGACAAAATTTTCTATAGAAAAATTAGTTTGGGACAAAATTTTCTATAGAAAAATTAGTTTGGGGTAAAATTTTCTATAGAAAAAAGTTTGATAAAATTTTCTGTAGAAAAATAGTTTGTTTCGAACAAGTTTTTTTTATAGAAAAGATAGTTTGGGACATGTTATCTGTGGAAAAAGTAGTTTGGAGTAAGTTTTTCTATAGAAAAATTTGTTAAGGCCAAGTTTTTCTATTACAATTAAAAAAATAATTTTATCTTATAAATTAATTAAAATTTTAGTGAATAAATTATAAAAATGTAAATTTGATTTCTTCACAACTTGTGAACTAATGAAAATACCTTAATTCAAAACATTTTCACATATCCTGTTTCTGAAACTTCATTATTTTAAACTTAATGGCGAACTATTTATAATTTTAATACATTTTAACAAAAACTTTAATTTTTTCTCACAAATTTTAGTAAAAAGAGTTAGAAAATGTAAATTTTATTTCTTCACAAATATCTTGAATATTTTTGCCAATTTTCACAGCTGGAAAACTCTTAATTTAAAACTTCTTCATATATCCTCTTTGTTAAATGAAATTTCTGCACTTATAACTTCATTATCCTTAAATCAGTAGGAGGTAATTCTTTATTTTATTACATTTTAATTTTAACTCGTAAATAAATTAAAATTTTAATGAAAAAGCTATAAAAATTTCAAATTAATTTCATTACAACTTATGGCTTAATGTGAGAAATATTCTGGCTAAATTTTATGATATTAGAAGTCACAATTTATAACTTTGTCATATATCCTTTCTTTAATATTAAAATTTTATATTTTAAATTTCTTTCAATTTAACGCAGGAAGATATTATTTCATATTTTATTAGAAATGTAGACAAATATTAAAATTATTTCTTAAATTAGTTGTAATCACAAGTTGTGGCTTAAGGTCCTGAACCTATATGCCAAACATTACTACTAAAATACTTTTTATTTAAAATTTAAATTCTCGGTTTTTAAAAATATAATTATTAATATTATTTCATTTTATATTTTTATAATTTTTAATATTATTTCATATTAAAAACAATTATTCATAAATATTAATATTATTTAAGAAATTTTAAAGTTTGTGACAGGAAAATATGGAAATTTTAATTTAACTTGTGTTATAGTATCTCGAGTATAAATATTTAATTTTTATCTCTAATATGTTACAAATTTATAACTTGTACTTATATCCTTTTTTGAAATTTTAACTATTTAAATGATATTTAAATTATTTTATTAGTTTTCTTGGAAACTATTGTTTTTTTTCTTTTTCTGGAGGTGGAGGGTGCAACAAAAATGAAACCTTTTTGATTTTCTGAAAAATTATTGGGCTACAATTTGTAGTTTTTAATATTTTAATTATTTGTCGAATGTAAAACATTTTCTTTTAAAAATTTTCAAGTTGGCCCAATATCCTTTTTTATACAATTTAAATTTTTATGAAAAAAAAACTGTCTTTTCTAATCTCTTAAGTATTTTTTATTCAGTTTGATAGTTTTCACAGTCATATTTGCTTGCTGGAAGTGATCTGTGGCATTTATTACCTTGCTATTTTTTTTTTTTTAATATTCTTCTGCTGTTAAACTGCTTTAATTTAATTTTCATATGTTCTTTAGGCAAACACATTATTTATACACTTTTGTTTATTTAAGAGATCTATTTTCATACTTTTAGTCATATATTAATGACCTGCAATTAATCAGTAAAAAAACGTATATTTCTTTTCTTGCATTAAGTAAACAATTTGCAATCAGTTGTATTTTAAAGAAATTTTAGCTAGAAGGCGAAACACAGTTGTGCAAATATTTTAACAAACTATTCGTTATGCTCACTCCACTTTTGTTGGAAAAGAAATCAAGCTAGAGAAATGAAAAGATTTCAACAAAAATAAAAGTACAGCTAAACAATATATTTTAAATGCTTTATAGTATAAAATAGAGAGAAATGAGAGCAAAAAAATTTTAAATTGATTGACAAGTAAATGTCAAAAAAAAAAGATGCTTAAAACAAAAACATTCAGCAGAAACTCTTGACATATGATCAAAAGTCATCATCATGATGGTGATACAAGACAAAATTTGTCAACATCATGTTGAAACAATAGAAATGAAATAATATTTTACTACCCTAAAATATAAAAATCTCAAAATGATTATTTTACATTTAAAACATTTTTATCAAACTATTGAAGTGTTAGCTAAAATTCTGTAAAATAAAAAAGAACTTTTTGCACTGTCATTAGGTTTTTTGGTTTAACCAAAAGATCATTTTCTAAAAAAAATTTATTTATAGGAAATTTTGATTAATTATCAAAAAATATTTTTTTTTTACAACAATACTAAAAGAATATATAGAGTTAAATGAAAAAGTTTTACCAGGTTTACGCCTATCTGCTAACAATAATTATCAGCATCATCCACTTAATTTTTTAATATTACTTTACATTTTATAGCTTTTCCATTGCATATTGAGAATAGCAAGGGAACATTTTGAGAGCCCTCTTCATTTTTTACGCTTACATGTCAAATGAATGTCAATTTTTTGACATATGTATGTTAGTTACACTGTTAGTAGTGTTTTCTCTGTGCTAGAATGTCAAAAAGTCTACTCCCATTTGTCCGTTGATAGCATTAGTTTGGTTCAATGATTTGCAAAAAAGTAAAATGATAATAATGAAATTAAATAATGTAAATTAAACCGTTGAAATACAACATTATGAATTAATTGATGAAAATCTCTAGCTAAAAAAATAAATTTTATAAAAATAATTAAATATGACTTTTGCAAACTATTCATAAAAAAGGATATTACTACAACTTCTAAACTAGTAAAGATATTTCAACAAAATTTGGAGGCTATTTTATAGACTTCAAACTACGGGTTGTAATGGTATACAAATTTTGAAAATTAAACGCATGAAAAATGTTGACCAAATTTTCTGAAAAAAATTAATAAATAATTTTAATTTATTTTAACTAAAAAAAAAGATCTAAATAATCAGAACGAAGATTAGGTTAGGTTAATTAGGCAAACGTTCCAAGATAAAACTGACTTAGGTCCCACAATAATGTAAGTAAGACTCAATTTGTGCGAAATCACCAATAGACCAAGTCAATCATAATCTGCAGTGTGTGTATATTTGAAAAAGCTCATTCTTTTTGGATTTCCTTTTTTCTATTTATTGGTGAAAAGGTTTCTATTTGAACTTTTCTCTTTTAAGAAAGTTGTTAACGTAACAATTTTACTGATTCTAAACAAGCGTAGTTCTGGGCGTTCAACAGTATCCCAAGAAACTCCCTTTTATGGGATCCTGCTATAGGAAGTACACTCAAACGACGCATATAACTAAATACAGTAAAAATACTAAAAACTTAGTATTTTTACCAGCGACTGAAAATCTAATTTTCAGTGGCTATATTTTTTTCAAAATAAATGAGCGTTCTTTTTAGATTACAAAAAATCCATAAATTTGAACTTGTTATCTGAAATGACTATCAACATTTTTTTTTTTTTTTAAATATCTTATTCATAAAAGCAAAGATAAAAAGCAAAAAAAAAAATGTAGAAATTTGTGTCACATGTCCTGAAGATATATTTTAAAGACAAATATTTTTGCAAGAAAACCCTAAACTGTTTTTCTTGGATAAAATGTTTTTATACTCTAATGTTCAGGAATCCACATGAGTCTAACAGATTAATATCAGACTGCCCAAAATCATGGATGCGAAAGGCGTATAAATAATTTAAGAAATCCTTTACCACCCTAATTTCAAGGGCGCGGTAAAGCAGGCGCCCTTGTTTTCGTAGTTATCATAGATCATTGTACAAAATTTCGTTCATACACATGCTTTGGTATAAGAAATATCGGCGGAAAAGTATGAAAAGAATATATGACAGACACTGATTTTTTTTGTTGACCCATAAATGTTTTCTTTATTAACAAATTTTGCCCATTCTCAATACCAAACACATATTATACAAGACAAGTATTTGAGCCAAATTTCATCACCATAGATGGAAGTGATTTTAGTAGACGGACCAATGTTGTCAGGAGATGAGGGGGATTCCCGGAAGTGAGCCTGCTATAGGAGCAATTATGAGCCATTCTTATAAAGCTTGTGGTTTATATTTATATAATACTGATTTCTGTCAGATATTAACCTGATAAAATCATCTGCATAGGATTTATGCCCATTAAAGTGATTTTCTAAATAGGAATAAATATGGTAGCTATGATCAATTATGGAGCGAAATTCGGCACACAGATTTATGTTTAGATAAAAATTTATATGCCAAATTTCATTAAAATATTACTTTATTAAAATGATTTATTAGAACATTTGTATGGGGGCTAATTGATAAAATGAAGCGATCATTGTCAATTTCAATAGTCTTCGTCCTTAGACCATGAGAAACCTTTGTATTAAATTATATCAATTTATTTTCAAAATTGCGACCTGTAGTCTGATTGCAAGGTTTACATGAATGGACAGACAGACGGTCAGACGGATAGACTTACGGGTGGACATTGTTAAATCGACTCAGTAATTGAAGCTAAGCTGATTGGTATAAATTAAGGTGGATCTTAATGCAATATTTTTTGATGTTACAAACATCAGCACAAACACATAATACCCTCCCCTCCCCTCCTATGGTAGTGGGGAAATACACTCTAGAGTATTGGTTTAGGCTTTTTTATGCGATTTGTGTTGCCTCTTTTCTGAAGCTTACTATCCAGTCATTAGATCAACAGGAAGCCTATTCAATATGTCAAGACCTGATTTTGCGGACATCCTGCACATGTGGCTTTTAAATAGGAGTTTTGTCCTTTGCTATTTGTAGCAAAGTTCAGTTATTTTGATCAGAATTCGTTTTATTTAAGGAAAATTAAAATTATAACAGAAAATTCTTGTTACTTTAAAAAAAGGATATATGGCTGAAAGGTTAACCACTAAAATAAGATGATTTAAATTTGGTGATTACAAAGGGGATATCAAAATATGAGTTGTAGAAATATAATTTTGATAATTTCTAAAGGATACAAAGAAGCAAAATGATGCGAAAGTGATTCGTATTCGTATTGCTTAGAAGAAAAATTTTATTGCCGCAATAATCATATTTGTATTACGGAAATTTCCTCCATCGGGAGAGATTGTGCATCACAGGCGATATATCTAAGTAATAAGAAATCAATATGCCTGCAAGAAAAATAGATAATATTGCTAGGTAACCATCTAGGTGAAAAAAACAAGATACCGTCAGTTAATCTTCTGGAAGATGTAATAAATTTGCAGAAAAATTATCACTAAATAAATCTTGAAATAATATAATGAAGAAAACTTTTACATCTTCTAAAGCATACATGCACATGAATCTTAATATTATAAAGCACTAAAACTAAAACTTTCACATAAAATATATTTTTTTTTGCTAAAACACAAAAACAAATTTCTTCAATATTTTTTCCATTTTTGAACAACTTTTCAACAACCGTAAAAATTGTAATTGAAAAATAAAGGTATTGCATTAATATCTTCCAGATTATTTCAATAGGTTATCATTAATTTACTACGAAGTTGATAATTAACTTACTGAATAAAGGACGACATTTTGAGGATAAAAATAATAAAAAAAATAAATGTTTGTGCATTTTTTTGTTGTTTATTACCTAATTTTCTTTAAATTGATAAGAATAAAATATTAGAAAAATATTGCTTTGATGATTTTCGCCCAAATAATAGAAATAAGATATTGCGCAAATTTCCTCTAGGAAAATATCTTTCAAATATTTAAATAAAATTGTATATTTGAATTTATTTGTATAATTTGTGGAAATTTTAAGATTTGTAGAATTTAAATAAAGGTCTTTTTTAAAAAACAATATATTTTTTTGTTATAACAGAATATATGATCATAACTATAGAAATTAGATTAATGAAATTTAAAGGATATATAAAGGACATTAAACAATAAGTTGTAGTAAAATTGTTTGCTCTATTTCTCAACTTAAAAGAGAGTAAGAAGTTATGGAAATGTGCGTTCTTTTGCTTTAATTACAAAATAAACTAAATAGAAAATTTTCTTTCTTTAAATAAATTGTTGCATCCTGCTGGGTTCTTAAAAAAGTTTATAAAACGGTTATACTTATGATACACCAGAGAGCAATAACTCTTTAGAAAATGCTGTTTTTAGGAACAAATTAAGGATTTTTTTTTATTAAATTGAAAAGAAAAAAAAACTAAAATTTCTTTAAAATATTATTTAAATGCAGCCAAACCTGTTTGCTTCTTTTTTTGTGTAAAGATTTAAACCGGGAACTGTCAATTTAAATAAATCCTAAATCATTTAAATAAAAAAATTATTTTGGTGAGAATTTAAAATTTTTGGTGTCATTTTAAAATTGTTTGTATAAAAGGAAAGTAAATAAATTTGGAGGTAGAACCATTTTTTTTTTTTTTTTTGGAAATTCTATGGAATAAAACCAGAAATGCAATGAGCGCCTAAATGCACAAACAATAACACATAACACAGTCTACAAAAAAAAAAAAAAAAAAAAAAAAAAAAAACAGGACATGATTTTTATTTTATTTTATTCCTTATTAAAAAGTGCATAAAAAAAGTCTGTGTGTTTAAAAAACAAATCATTAAAAATGTGTCTCGTTGCTCACACTCATACATTTGTATGTAAATACATTGAAACAAATCGGTATAAAATTATACCCAAAAAAATGCAAATTTTTTCAACCCAAAATCATTTTTTTTTTTTTTTAATTAAAATTTAACCATACAAATGAGACAGATAAAGGAGGATGAGGATAATGATGAACAAGAGAAAAGTGAACAAAAAAAACTTGTCTTTTTGACAGTGAAATGTACACAAAACGCATTTTTAGTGAGTAATATCGCTTTTTTAAATAATTTGATGCACACATGTAAAGGGATACAAATGATTGCAATGGTAAGAGGAAAAAAAGGGTCAAACTAATTTATTTTTTTTAAATAAAATGTCTGGGGTGCTGTAGTTTTTTTCTTTTTTTTTTTGTGAGACTTACTCAGATTCATTCATCCATCCCACCGTTTAAAATATGCTTTTTTTAGTCCCTTTAGCTTAAGGGTGCTTTTTTAAATTCTTATGCATTAAGATTTTTTTTTTTGCCTTGAAGTCTAAATCTTTCATAATGATTTGGTTCTACTTGTCTTAGTTTTCTTGAAAACTTATTTATTAAAAAGAATTTGCATATTTTTTTTTTTTCTTAGAGAAAGAGAGAGAGGGAAAACATTTTCATAATTAAACCATTGATCGATTTGTTTTCTTGTAAACTGAGAGTTTTGATTATCCATTGTTTCTTATTTTTGTTTTTCTATATAATTTCTTTATTTTGTTGTTTCTTTAAGATGTTGTTTTTCTCTTTATAAAATTTTGAGTAATGAGTTTCTTATTGATATTGACACATTTTGACAGATTGTAATCAAATTATTAGCATAATTTAAAAAAAGAGTGTTATTGTAGCCTTAGATATTCTAATCTATAATAATCTTATTCATTAGACAGTAACTTGTAATTAATATCAAAAGAAAGTTATTAAAGGGAAACTCAAAAAATACTTTTTGAAAAATTATTTGTCTATAATTTAATATAATGTATTTGTAATTTTGAAATTTTTAAAATTCGCTTAAAATTTCTGACAAATAATATAATGTCTTTTCTTTTGCTGTTTTCCGTTACCTTTAAGCAGCCTATATTCTAGTTTAAATAATAGAAAATTTCCAAATTTTATCCATCTAGAGTCATGCGCTTAAGAGTTATTAAGGAAAAAATATGAAGCAGAATTATTAATAACCCTAACTTTTAGGCTATAAATTTTTTATGAACCGACATTTCTCATTTTCAATACCAAACAAAAATTATCAAAGAGAAATATTTGAGCCAAATTATGTCAGTGAGGTAGAATCGAAATTTTTTGTAATAAATCTGTAATTTCTAATCTAATCTAAATTTCACATAAGATAGTAAAATTTTAAGCTTGGAAGGAGGACCCTATACATATCTCAGGAGCTGTACTATGGAGACAGAAATTAGTGTATCTCATTACATAGAAAAATTTTAACCACTAGCTAAATTTTTGTTTCTACCGATTTTAAAAATTTTCATATCATCAAAAATAAACGATTTTTTAATTTAAAAATTGTTAAAATTAACAAAAAGTCGGACGGACGGACATTAGAATTTAAGAGAATATATATAAGCTTTTGGTAATTTTTTAAAAAACACGCACATAAATTTTTTAGTACTTTTTACTTCACTTGAAAGCCTGTTTAATACTCTTTTAAATTCAGAAAAAAATATTTGAAAATTTTTAGTCTTTACTAATTTTTATAAATTTTTGAAAAAAAGTCAAAAAATTTTATCGGCTTGAAAACTTTTCCATACTTTTAGTAAATTAAAAAAATAATAATTTTAATTTTAAAATTCTTTAATTTTAAATTAATTAAGGAAATTTTTTAAAAATACATACACATATTTCTCAATATTTTTTACCTCATTTGACAGCTTGGTTGATACACTTTGAATTTCTGAACAATTTTTTAATTTTTATATAGTTTTCTTATGTTTTTTTTTTAATGTCTAAAACATTTCTTGCCTTCTAAGCATCTCTATAGTTTTTGTAAATTTAAAACAAATACATGTACCCATTTTTAAATATCTTTTACATTTTATTTGATAGCCCATTTCGTAGCCATTGAAATTCTTAACAAATATTTGAACAGTTTTAATTTTTAATAATTTTAATAAATTTTTGAAAAAATGTATCATGGAAATTTGTCTCATTTTTTTGGAAAAAAATGTTAAAATAAGTACACAAATATTTAAACACCTTCTACTTCGTTTGGGCTCTCAAATAATTTTCCATTAGATTCTTAAAAAAATATTTGAATATTTTTAGTTTTTAAAAGTTTTGATAAATTTTTGAAAAAATGTCTAAAGGATTTCTTAGCCTGAAGACTTTTTCATAAATTTAATAGAATTAAAAAAGTATACGCAATGAAATTTTAAAATACTTTTTGCTTCACTTAAAACTTTATGTAATGGTCTATTTGATTCTAGAAAAAAATATTTGACCACTTTCTGTTCTTAAGAATTTTCATAAAGTTTTGAAAAAAAAAAATTCTAAAAGATTTATTGGCCTGGAAACTTTTATAATAAAAATCATAAAATTAAATAAAATACGTATTAAAAAGTTAAAATGCTCTTCACTCTACTTAAAACTCCATTTAATGGTCTATTCGATTCTAAAAAAAAATATTTGACCACTTTCAGTTCTTAAGAATTTTCATAAATTTTTGAAAAAAAAAAATTCTAAAAGATTTCTTGGCCTGGAAACTTTTATAATAAAAAACATAAAATTTAAAAAAATACATATTGAAATGTTAAAATGCTTTTCACTCTAATTAAAACTCCATTTAATGGTCAATTTGATTCTAAAAAAAAATATTTGACCACTTTCTGTTCTTAAGAATTTTCATAAATTTTTGAAAAAAAATTCTAAAAGATTTCTTGGCCTGGAAACTTTTATAATAAAAATCATAAAATTTAAAAAAATACATATTGAAATGTTAAAATGCTTTTCACCTAAAAACCCATTTAATGGTCTATTTAATTTTGCAAAAATATTTGATCACTTTTTGTTCTTAAGAATTTTTTAAATTTGTTGAAAAAAATTCTAAAATATTTCTTGATCTAGAAACTCTTATAAACTTTAAGTAAATTTTTGAAACATACGTACACATATTTCTAAATAACTTTTACTTCATTTGAAAACCTGTTTGATACGCTTTGCAATTCTGTACACCCGAGGAGCAAACTTTAAAGGATATCTTTTACATTAAGTTCAGTAATACGAGTACAACATTCTTTCCAATTAATGTCCCAAATGAAGACGATCAAAAAGCTATCATTCGGCAAACTCATGAAAAAGCTCATAGAAGTTCCAAGAAAATTATAAGTAAATGTATAAGCAGTAATACTGGCAAAAAATGATTTCCCATTTCGAAGAATATATTAGATACTGTAACACATGTCAAAAATCTAAATATATTTGCGACCTTCAGATGTGGGATGAATAAACGACGGTCATCGACTAAAAATAAATTCTAAGTTGACTGGCAAATGAATTTATAATTTATAGTTATTAAAAAGACTAAATATGGAATTTTTTTCTTTTGTAATAACTTTAGAACATAAAATAAATAAATTTAACCTAAAATCAATTTTTAATATAATTTATCAAAATAATTTTTTTATTACATTGAATTTAAATAAAAATCTGCATTTTTTTAAATATAAAGACCAATTTTGTTGACTAAGGAGTGAGATCGAAAAAAAACTTAATACATATAAAATTCAATAATTTGGAAACGGTTGATGTTAGAGTTTTGATTTTTTCTTATTTAATTGTTATTATAATACAGATCGCATAAAAATATAACTTTTATAGTCATAACCGCAACTTATGAACTCGTGGTCCCTTTTTGCTAGACCTTTTTGGAGATTTGATAGTTGTTTCAGTCACTTTTTTGGAACAGTTTGCTCATCTCCATTTAAAATCTTTGACATTTTGGGATACCTCTTTTTGTGCTCTTCAATTCTCTTTTCACAAGAGTCTAATATCTTTCCACTGGTCTTAGGTCCTGAGAATTTGGAGGATTGACTGAAAAAAAAACAACAATAAACTAAGGCATATTTGGTTTCTTTAACTTTTTGAAGCATCTATGTATGCTACAAACTTCGTTCTTTCACAGAAAAATCTAATTTTTTTAAGAACTTTTGTGTTGAAAAAATTAACTAAGAAGATCCAGTATTAACCAAGTTATAGGCCAAAACGCGTTAGTAGATTTTTTGAAGCTCCTATATAAGCTATGGGCCTCATTCTTGCATAAATCTATCATAAATATTTTCCCGAATCTTGTCAAATCGGCCCATAAATTTTCCTCCATACCTCTTTTTAATTTAATATTGTCTTACATTTATAAAATATTTGTTCTGCGCCGAAGTGATTATATCTTTCTTAAATATATACGAACTTTTGTAAAATTCCAAAATATTAAATTTGTTATTTACTAGCTTTTACCGTTGTGCTTTTCAATGCGATATGATAGGATAAAGGTTCCTACGAAATTTGAGGACTTTCACTGTAATAGTTCCTTAGACATGCCGCAATGAATGTTTGCTTTATAAAGAGGGGGGGGGAGTACTACACCCTCTGCTCCGATCTATTTTAAGCTAATCGTTTCATCCTTTTGATTATTTTAAAAAAGTGAAGGTAAATATGGGCGTAGCATCCGATCAAGATCAACATAGCCTAAAACATTCTACAGTGTACTATGTGTGGGTCAAATTTCATGTAACTAGCTTCATTGAAAAAATAGATTTTTTTAAGTAGGCGTAAAATGTGGGTGTGATGTCCAATCGAGATCTAATAAAGTCGTGATTAATACACAAACAAAAAAATAAACAAACAAACTTACACCTCATTTTTATATAATATATATAAGGATATAAGGATTTATAAAAGCATGAATTTATATGAAAATGCAAATTATTTAAAGCTTTTAATGTCTACGTAGATATAGTATAGGTAAATATATTTGTAATTACATCCAATATAATGTGTTTCCTTTTCATATAACACATCTCAATACGGGTGTTATTATTTTCGTACCACACCAGAGCTTTCTTAGCGTAGTGACATGATGCCAAATCGGGCCAAAAATGTGTGAACACATTGTGGTTTCTTATGAAAGGAAGAAGTCTTTTTTTGCAAAAATTCTTTGATGTATATTTTGGCTTCTTTTTAGGAAATTTTGACTGCTTTTGGGTCCTAAACCAATCTTCAACATTTCCTCAAGCATTAGTAATTTCAAAATTTTGACCCGGAAGCTGTTTCGTCGTCGTCCATTATACAACATTAGTATTTTTGTATGAAATTTGATTTTAATTTCAGTGCCCTATTCTTAGCTTCTCAATTTTTTGCAGCATTCCTGTTTGGAACTTTTTGGGCCTTGTATGTTATCGAGCCTGCATTGACTTTAACTTTTCTCACCAAATATTCAGAACACTGAGCTAACTGGGCTGCTTTTCTGCCAGATGTGTTGGGAGCTCTTTTCAATATGCTTCCCAATATCATGTGGACATTTTTTTCTTACCGGGTTTCCTATCAATGGTCAAATTCTCCTGAAACTGTTTAATAATATTGAAAACGGATTTTTTTTTTAATTTTTATAATTTCAGCACGTACTTCTCTTTCGTCACTAATTTTGTTCAAACACAACAAATCAACATGGTTCTCATTAAAAATAACAACTGACATATTTTTCAAAGATAACTAGATCACAAAAAAAAAATATTGCTTCCGAAAAAAGTTAAGAGCCAAACCATGTGTTAAAATTTTTTCGATCTCACTTCTTAGAAATAATAACGGTCATTTAAAAATTTCAAAATTTTTTGCGCATCAATCAATTTTTTTTAAAGAATTTTTTTCTACAATCTGCATATTCAAATATTGAACAGCAGCTGTTATGTTTTTTATTTTTTTAGTTTTTCTCCCAAAAAACTATCATTTTATTTTCTGCTAAAAACGTGTCAAATTGAACACCTTAACAAGGTTTTTTTATTTTTCTCATTTTTTTCTTTTTGTTCTAAAAAATATCTTTAACCAAAAATGATCTTGTTACACATTTTATAGCCTCATAATTTGTTTGTTTTTGTATACTATTGTATTGATTTTTTAACAAACGAAATCTCATCAATGAATGTCACATCATACGCATTATATAACAAATATAAGATGTTCTTTTTTAACAAACTGGCCTTAGGAAAAATGAAGCAATTTTACATGAATTATGAGACAAAGGCCTACGATTTAGAACTAAGTTAATGAGGTTTTTTTAAGACATAAAAAACAAACATGATCTTGTTAAAAAAAAATCAGCATAAAAATTGCATAAAATCTCATTAATTTTCCTAAAAAGGGACACTGTATCAAATTTGAGAAACACAACAAGAATTTCATCCCTAAATTTTCCTTAACTAAAGAGTGTGTATATATGTGTTTGGGAAGCGGTCACTTTCCTAAAACCTCATAAATATCAAAATTAATGATTTACAAAAAAAAAAAGAAACTTCATAAGTTTTTGATCATTAATTTTAAATTCAAGGAAAAAAAATCATTAAAATCTTTTCATATTTTTTCAATCAAAAACTGATCATTTAATCTTTATAAGAAACTTAGGTTAAATATATTTGTCTTGTGGTCATTTTTTCTGTTACAATGATAAAAATGCAAAGGTGTTGTTTTAGGACATATTTTATTCAATTATATTTTTCCACTTGGCTGCATTTATTTTTCTCATATTTTAGTCTATTGTATGTCCCCAAATAAATAAGATTCAAATGAGATTTTATCAAGGCTTTTTAATAATAAAAATTGTCTATTAACTTCATTAAAATGTATTTTATCTAGACTATTCCAATAAGGACCTTTGGATTATTTTCTAAAGGGAAACATGTAACGTGGGAATTTATGTAAATTTTTCTATTACTCACATTCTCTGTTTATATAATTTATGGGGTGGTAAGTCTTTAGTTAATTAAATGTTATTTTTTTCTCTAGCTCTATATAATATCACTTAACATTTCAAGATCTTATCTAGAAAACAAAAACATCAAGAATAATATATAAATATTAGAGTTGTTGCTTTGTAAAGCAGGTGAATTAAGGGTTTGGTTTATTTTTGTAAAGGATATGCTTGAAGTGCTAATTAGAGGTTGTCTAATTAAAAAAAAAAAAATAATAAATAATGAGATTTTAAATACAAGTGTCAAAGGAAAAAATATAATTCACAAATTACTATATTTTATCATTTTTGTAAAAAAGTGCATTTTTTGTCAAATTTACAAAATCTTCAAAAAAAAAAGGATATATGGTGAGAAATAAAACTATAATATTTATGGCAAAAATTTAAAGCGAAATATATATACATCTCTAAGTGCCATCCTGTACTAAATAAATTTTGTAAAATTTATTTAAGGATAACAAGATTTTAATCAAAAAAAATAATTTTTTTAAACCTAAAACCTGCAATTTAGCTTCATTTAATTTTTATTTATCATAAAACTGAATTTCATAAAGTAAATTTACTTTATTAAAAATAAGGATATATGGGGAATAATCAAACTAAAGTAGTTATATTAAATATGTTTACCTTATCATATTAAGGCTTCGAAACGCCAACGCCAATAATGTAACATTTTTTTTTACCAAAAATTTTACTTGGATAAAGAAAATTTTACAAAAAACTTTCTGAAAAATAAGTTAATTTATTCAAATGCTATATGTTGGGAACTAAAACTACCTTTTTTTATGTCAAAAATTTAAAGCGAAATATATATGCACCTCTAAATGACATCCTATATTAAATTTAATTTGTTTAAGGATAACTAATTTTTAAGAAAAAATTTTGTTTTTAAATTTCTTTAATCCCGAATCCTTAAATTTAGCTTCACTCAACATTTCAATTTCAAATTTCATTTCTTTAAAAAAATTATTTTATTTCCAAAAAAGGATATAAGGTGAGTTCCTAAATTAAAGGAAATATACAAATAGAGAACAACTAGTTGCATTAAAGGTTCTAAACGCCAAATTGTTACATAATTTTTTACAAAATTTTGCAAACATAATAAAAATATAATACAAATTTTTCGAAAATTTAGTTTTATTATTCAAATGCTTTAAATTAAGCTTCAATTATAATCTTTGTATGAACAAAATGCACTTTTTAAAGAAATGTTTATATTTATTTTTTAAAGAAAATTTAAAATTTCTCAAAAGAGGATATATAGAGGAGTCATAAGTTAAAGAAGATATGAAAAACCTTTTTACGTGGTTGTATAGAGGATGGAAAACTACAAGTTGTCCATAAAATATTTTCTAAAAATTTTAAAAATTACATACATTTTTTGTTTAAAATATATCTGCAATAATTTGTTTTATAGTTTTTAATATAAATATCTTTTTTATTATTGGCTTAAGGTTGAGCAGTCACAAGACTTATTTTTAAAAGAAATTTTTGTATTCCCCGAAAAAGGATATAAGGGCAAAACTTTTATTGTAAAGGATTTTGAAAAACTTTTTGCAGTATTGTATAGAGCATTTGAAAATAAAAATTGTGCTTTATCTATGTTCTAAAAAGCATTACAAATTTTGTGATATTTTTTATAAAAACTTTTTATGAATTTACATATTATGGGTTTGTTTTTTTTTTTTTTTTTTTTTTTTAATTACATTTCCTTTAAAAAGTTTTTTAGGAGTTCTAGATTTCAAAATATTTGCAAATTCAATCATTTTTTATGTGTTACTAATTTCAGAATTTTTACAAATTTTTATTACAGTCATAGATTCCTTTTAAAAACTGCCTTAAATGCTATAAAAATGTCTTAAAACTGTTTATATTTTTTGTTTTCTAACTAAAGTCATAAAATATTTAACAACTTTTTAATGTCACTTACAAAAAAAAAAAAAAAAAAAAATAAATAAAAAAAAACACACAGACACACTAATGAACCATAACAAGGATCTAAAAAAAACTATGAACATAAAATTTACATAAAACACCATAATTAACATTATTATTTATAAAAATTATGTGACATTTCAAATGCAAAATCAAGCAACAGCAGAAAACACTTTATTTGAAAAGATAAAAAATTGTATGCATAAAAAAATTCTGGAGCAAAGGAAGAGAGAAAAAGAGAGAAACACGTGAAATATTTTAAATGTGTGATAAGGGACTAGACATAAAAAAGTCATAAAAATATATTTCGCAAGTAACAAATAAACCGCCATATAAGAAGGAAAATAGAGAGTAGATTCTGATGATTTCCTTTGGCGGGTTGACATGACATAAACATGGTTAATTTTGGTGTTTAAGAAACAAGAAAGAGACAATGCAAAAAAATTTGTAAAAAAGTGACAGACTCATAAAAATGCAAACAATTCTATGAGCTATAAAATAAATGAAAAAAAAGACAAAATCAAGGTTTTTGGATTTTGTTTTTTATAAGAGAAGTCAGGAGTAAAGATATTTTAGGTTATTAAAAATTGTGGTTTGTGTTAATAAGTAAAATATAAAAAAGATTTTATGACTTTTGAGATTTTAATGAGTTTTAAATCTATTTTGAATTTTATAGATTTTTTTCTTCTTGCAAAAATCTTTGTTAAGAAACATCTGTTTGTTAATAATTTGTTTAATAAAAACACATTTTCTTTCACATTATTTTTCTTTGCTAAACAGCCATAACAAATTATAATTGTAACTAACTAAAGAAAGAAATATTCAAAAATAATACAAAATTGTTCGATAATCTAAAAAAAAAATCTTGTTAATATTTCCTGTCAATATTTTGATTAGCATGCAATTTGGCAAAATCAAATTCTTTTGTTTTATTTTTGAAAACATTCATTCATCTGCTGTTGGTCATCGTGAACTCATATTTTGTTAGTTAGTGTACAATAACATTCATATTTTGTATAACAGACTAAGGAGACTGACTGACCAATTGTCAAATTATTTTTGGACAGCTGCTTTACATTTTGTGTAAGTGAGTGCTGTAATACATTTATCTTTACAACAGTTATGAAAATATTATTTTATTTGAGTTTAGAAAAAAATTATAGCAATATTGATATGTTTAAAAGAAAATAATGATGATGAAATGATTAGAGTTTAATCTGCATATGTATGTTATACCAAATGCTTTTAAAGGTAAACATTTGTATCACAAAATATTTTTATAATATTTTTACACTAAAATTAAAAAAAAAAAAACGGGATGTAAAGATTTAAAATAAATATAAAGAAAAAGTAACCCTAACCAAATATGCAACTTCTTTCCTCAATATTAAATTTTCTTCTCAAAAAATCGAAATAATCGACATAATTAAAAGAATAAACAAATTTTTTATTTTACTTTTCATTAATTATAAAATAATTATACCACAAACTTTAGTGTAAAGTCCTTTATACTATCATGCAAAAATATTTTAACTCAATATACCTTATAAGTTATATTTTAAATTTTCTTCAAAAAATAAGAAGAGAAATAAAAAAACACAATTTTAGGTTTTGACAAAAAAAAAAAGAAAAATGAATTATTATTTTACTTGTCATATTTTTTTTAAACTACACCACAATTTGTACTTTAAAGTTCTTTATACAACTCTGCAAAAACATTTTCAATATCTCTTTTAATTTAAATTTCTTTCATATATCCTTTTCTGTTAGTTTAAAAAATTAGTTTTATTTACAAAAAAAAAAAAAAAAAAAAAAAACAAAAAAAAAAACAAAAAATAACAAGTCCATAATAAATTAAACAATAAATCCCACATAAAATTCAAAAAAAGTAAATGTTAAAAAACATAATTTTATTTGTTAAAAATTATTCAAATTATACCACAATTTCTAGTTTAAGGTCCTTTATACTACCATGTAAAAATATTTAAAAAATCTTCTTTAGTTTAAATACCTTCCATATATCCTTTTTTGAGCAATTTAAAATTGTCTTAAAAAATATATTTTATTTCAAGATAAATAAATAACAACTAAATTTATAAACAGTTTAAAAAATACTTTTAACAAAATAAATATATATTTTTTTCCAAAAAAGTTTTTCTTACTTATAAAAAATTGTAATACAAATTGTAGTTCAAAGTCCTTTATCCTAGCATGCAAAAATATTTTCAATATATTCTTTAATTTCAATTTCTTCCATGTATCCTTTTTTTTAGAAATCACAATTTTTGTAAAGAAAAAAAATTTTTCACTAAAGTATTACAAATTATACATTTTTTAATTGAAAAATTCTTAAATATATACATGAAAGAAAAAAATTTTAAAATATTATTTTTTTAACTTTTATTTGTCAAAAATTTTTGAGAAAATTATATCACAATTTGCAGTTTGAAGTCCTTTGTACGTTTATGCAAAAATATTTTCAATATCTCTTTTAATTTAAATATCTCCCATATATCCTTTATTGAGTTATTTAAAATTATCTTCAAAAAATATGTTTTATTTCAAGATAAATACATAAAAACTAAATTTATAAACAATTTAAAAAATATTTTTAACAAAAAAAAAAAAAAAATTAAAATATGTTTTTGTTTTTTTTTTTTTTTTTTGTAAAAAGTTTTTCTTACTTATCAAAAATTGTTCTTCAATTTGTAGTTTAAAGTCATTTATATTATAATGCAAAAATATTTTCAATATTTTTTTTTTAATTTCAATTTCCCATATATACTTTTCCCATTTATACTTTTTTGCATAATTAAATTTTTTTCATAAAATAAATTTTGTTATATTGGCACGTGATAAATTAAACAATTTATTACAAACAAATTTAAAAGTGTTTTTGAAAAAAAAAGAAATTATTTTTTTCTCTTCTTTACTCCTCAAATTTTATTAAAATAATTACTTCGCAATTTGTGGTTTAAAGCCCTTTACACTAACATGTAAAAACATTTTCAATATTTCTTTTAATTTAAATTTCTGCCATATATCCTTTTTTCAGACTTTAAAATTTATGTCAAAAATTACTTTTTTTAAAAGGGAAATACAGGCCAATAAAATAACTAGATTTATAAACAATTTAAAAAATATTTTTGATGAAGAAAAAATCACAATTTTCAAAAAATTAGATTAACAAAAAAAAAAAAAAAAAAATGAATTGTCAAAAATTATTCATTAAGTTACACCACAATTTGCGGTTTATATTCCTTTATACAACTATGTACAAATATTTATAATATCTCTTTCAATTTAAATTTTTTTCATAGATCCTTTTTTGTATAATTAAAAATTTTAATAATAAATTAAACAATTTATTTTTTTTTTTAATTATCACAAATTGTCAAAACAATTATATCACAATTTTTGGTTTGATATTCTTTATACAACTATGCAAAAACATTTTTAATATCTCTTTTTATTTAAATTTCTACCATATATCCTTTTTGGGATAAATTTTAATTTTCCTTCAAAAAATAAGTTTTTTTTTAAGAAAAACACAAACTCTTGACTAATTAAACAATTTGAAGAAGAAAAAAAGGGGTAAAAAACAATTCATTTTTTTATGAAAAAATAAATAAATAAAAAACTAAATTTAAAAAATCTGAAAATATACAATGTACAATTTCCAGCTTGAAGTCCACTATAACATCATGAACATAATTTTTTAATATCTTTATTAATTTAAATTCTGCTCATATATCATTTTTTAAAAACTAAGAAAATCTAATAAAAAAAAATCAATAATGTTTAAAATTATCTTATTTCAAATTCTAACAAAAGACTTAAAGTAAATTTTTTGCTTTTGTACAGTTGACAACAATTTGTAGCATTTTTATTTTTTCGTAAAAATATTTTTATATTGTAGTTTTTATTGTACCTACAATACCACCCTCATAAAATTGCTCTAATCTCTATAATTAAAATTAGGGCAAATATTGTTTTGCCGCTGAAAAAATATCCTTGCAAATTTTTACCAATTAAGCGGGTTTTTTCCTTTTCAATCTATGGTAAAGTCCTTGTAGTTACAATATTTCTAACACCCATATTTTTCCAAAAAATAATTGCTCTAATTTACATGTTCACTACCAAATTCCTTTAATTCTTGTGGTCACGCTTTTAGGATTTTTGCCTAAAATATGACACCTTTTAATTATGAAAAAACACTTTTGTAATAAAGCACCATCATATTGATAACATACATACATATGTAGATGAAAGCCACCATCAGACGTAGGTTTCTAATTTGCATTAATTATAATAATTTTATTTTATTTCGTTGGTATTCTACACAAACCAGGCACACGACCACTAATCAAATTGAGTTTTTTTTTTAGCTTGTGTTGGAAAATTAATGGTATAGAGGGAGTTAATTTCAGCATTTTTTTGCGCATTACAATAGAAACCCTTATATGTAAATTTAAGTACTCTTGGCTAATGGTCACTTGAAAGCCACCCCTTGTTCGTGTTTGGAAATAAAAATTTACATAAAGTAAACAAATTTTTATGAGTTTCTTAACTGTTTTTTATTTACAATTGTAACATATTTTTTTTTCCTCGATGTACTTAAGTACTTGAACTTGTGTTTTTTTAGAGTTCTTGATCTTGAAGGATATAAGAGAAAGGATCCGTTTGTTTGTTTTAGTGAGCGTGTAATTTATTCATAGTTTTTCCAAAAAAAAAGAAAAAAAAAATGAAGCAAGTCATCTGGTTGAGATAAAATTTATGGGTGATAATATAAGGAATTTAATAACAGAAGTCTAAGGACATATGGTATGTCAGTACTTCATATAATAAAGGAGTAAAAATCTAGATTAAATGCCAACAAATTGCAAGAGCTTATTAAAGAATGATAATGAAATATTACTATTACTTTTTTAGTTTTAAAAATAAATTAAACTTTTTGAAATTAAGTTTAAAGTCGAAATTATTTTCCAAATTTTGAAAGATTGTTCAAATATTTAATATTTTATAATTAAAATAATCTTAAATTATACAAATAAGCAATTTTGATAGAAATTTTGCAATTCTTGTGCAAAAATCTAATTTCGAAATTAAGTTCGAATTTTTGAAATTGCTAAAAAACATTAAAATTAGAAATATTTTAAAGAAAAACTTATTTGAATTATAAAACCAATTGATTTTTCAAGAAATTAAGTAGTTTTAGGACAAAAGTCTAATTTCGAAATTAAGTTCCAATTTTCGAAATTGCTAAGAATCATTAAAGTCAAAGACAATTTGTAGAAGACATTATTTAAATTGTATAAAAAAAGAAATTTTATGTAAATTTAGTGATTTTCGGGCAAAAATCAAACTTCGATATTAAGTTCGAATTTTCGAAATTGTTAAAATTCATTTAAATCTGAGATATTTTAATGAAAAACTTATTTCAATTATAAAAATATTTGATTTTTCAAGAAATTTTGTAGTTTTTGGGCAAAAATATAATTTCGAATTTAAGTTCGAATTTTACAAATTGCTAAAAATCGTTAAAATCAAAAATAATTTATAGAAAAAATTATTTAAATTGTATAAAAAGACCTTTTTATGTAAATTTAGTAATTTTCATTTAAAAGTTGATTTTCGAAATTACTTTCGAATTTTCGAAATTAATAAAAACCAATCAAATGTGATATATTTTGTAGAAAACCATATTAGTATTGTAAAAGCTAGTAATTTGTATGAAAATTTTTTAATTTTTGTGCAAAAATCTAAATTCGAAAATAAGTTCGAATATTCGAAAATGCAAAGAAATAAAAATCTATGAATTTTTGTGGAATCAATTTTATAAACTGGCAATTTTTTTCGTGTAAAAATGTAATTTCGTAATAATGTTCGAACTTTTGAAATTGAAAAAAAATTAAAGTCTGGAATAGAAAAAAAAAAAAAAAAAAATAGAAAAACTTATTCAAATTATACAAACAATTAATTTTCATGGTAGGCTTAAATGCTCAATTAGTCTTTTTATGCTCAATTACATGAGGAATTAAGCTTAAATCAAGACAAGATTTATAAAAATAAGGAAAATATGGTTTTAATGCAATCCAAGGTAGGCTTAAATAAAGCTAAAATTTAGAATCTGTCCTCATTCTTTAATCAAGCATTTTGCGCCCTATATGGCATACTTTTAACACCGCTTCGTTTTGATTTAAGTACGGATTACTTAATTTATTTTTTGAGTACAGACACTTCACATATTTTTTACCATTTTCTTTAAATATAAAAATCGGGAGTTTTTTTTCGAAATTTAGAAAAATAAAAATTGTTATATACATCTTATTCCTTAGAGTAAATGTCTGCTTAATTTCAAAAAATCGGGGGACACAAAGTCAAAAGACAGCATTTTTCAGGGATTTGAGTTACCTTTCATTCATCTAACAA
This sequence comes from Protocalliphora azurea, assembly GCA_932274085.1. Classification (NCBI taxonomy): domain Eukaryota; kingdom Metazoa; phylum Arthropoda; class Insecta; order Diptera; family Calliphoridae; genus Protocalliphora; species Protocalliphora azurea. The sequence continues at coordinate 12,800,908 of OW026523.1, forward strand.
TAAGTACTTTCGAAAAGTTTACACTTTACATAAAATATAATTAATAACCTTCTTAATTTTATATAGAAAAAAAACCTCTTTTATAATAGAAAACTCATCGTTTTATTTACAAAAGAAAAAAACATGAAATTTTCCACATCAAAAGTCAGGAAACCAATACAAAAAAAATCTGATCACAAAATAACAATAAAAAAAAAATGATTAATTACTTAGCAAAAATATATAAGCATATTGTATATTATACATACTTGAGTGGCCAGCTACTCTGATCCCATTACACTCCAAGTTAACGAAATTCATTGCTACCAGTGTTGCCAGTTTAGAATTTTTAAGGCTAAATATAGTATTTTTATTTTTTGCTTTTAGCCTTTTATTTAATTTTAAAAATTGCCTTAATAAGGCTAACATTTTAGTATTTCAACAAAGAAGAATATAATTTATTATTGGCTTTAATTTTATTTTTAAAGAATCATCCATTTAATTCGTACAAAGAAGATTATGTATTTAATTCGTACAAAAAATGAAGATTATGTATTTTTTATAAAAACTTTCGCCTAAGGAACTTCAATTTCAAATCAAATATAACTTATTATATGGACTTAATCAATTATTATAATTATTTTTTAATACACTTCAAGAAATATAGAAACTAAGGTCTATTAACGAAAAAGTTGTACCTTTTTAAGAATAATATTACTATAAACCAAATCGGTGCCATTTTTTTTAGAAAAATTTGTCAGTGTTAAAACACTTTTAGTTTTTAACTTTAAGAGATTAGTAAATGTAAAAAGCCGAAAAAAACAGTTTTGAACAAAATACAAGGTATAGTAAAATACCTCGGTATTTAAAGGTTTCAATAAATTCAATTATGTGGGTTATTTGTCCAGACAGAAAAGGGGCCTATGTAAAATATAAAAAAAACATTTATAAATTTCACAAAAAATTATCCAGTTTTTGGGAAATTTTGCTAGCTATTATTAGTTTTACTATCTGGGTTACAAATAGATGGTAAAAGGACTAATAAACACCAAAATTTTTATATGGAAAAGTGTTTATAGAGGTCTAAAATTTTATTCAACAGCACAATGGTTCTGTGCTACTTTGTCAGCGCTCACTATACAAAAGACATAATTGAATTGTATAGTGTAAATATTATATATGTATTTCTTTCCTACAAAAGTAAATTCTTCAAAGTGCCCGGAGATTCGCCAAACTGAGAGATATTTGGCGCCGATGAAAATACCATTAATGAAGGACAAATAGATAGCACAAAGCTACCAATATTTTCAGAATAAGTGGCAAAGAGTCTGCTCCAATGTTGATAAAGGTACCGCACAAAAACTAATATGGGGGTTAGGGACTTAAGAAACAATTTTAATTTTTGTACTTTGTAAATTTTTATGAAATTTATGTAGCAACTTTTGATTTAAATTTTAAATAATTTTTCAATAAAAAATTTGTATGACTTGATTTTGAAATTATTTGACTCGGACGTGTTGTGAACTACTGCACAAATTTGGTGACCCCATGTCCTTGTTACATTCTCCGACTCCTCTTGCTGATTAGGAACCTCCGAACAATCTTCATATAACTGGTCATGTAACACGCAATATTCCCCAAAATGAATTGATAATACATCCAGAAGTCTCAGTTACGTCAACAGCAATACTACAAAAGCTTTCATCATTTTGGACAGAGTAACCACAGTTATGGTTCATTCAAATTGAATCATTATTTCATAAAACTTTATGAAGGCAAATCACAATAACATCATTTTTGTCTTATTTTTAATATAAACAAATTACAATTTAATTAGTTAAAATTTTAGTTCAGACTTTTTATTTCGGATTTCAGACCACTTTATGATAAAAAAAATTCAAATTCAATTTATAAATATAATATATAATTTTAAAAACTTCTTATAAAAGCGAAAATGACCCAAAAATGTGGAAATTATTAATCAAAAAGGAATTATAATTCAAAAATAATAAATCACTTCAAAATATTTGGTAATTTTTTATATGATATATAACCCAAATTTGTATGGGAATTTTATGGGCGATTTTTCATTGGGTCATTTTGCTAACATCGGTTCTATATTTATACCCTACACCACCATAAATAAATCGACCTAACGATGTCTGTCCATCTGGCTGGCTGTCCATGTAAACCTTGTGCACAAAGTACGGGTCGAAAGTTGTAGGATAATTCAATGAAATTTGGCACGTGGGACTTTTATAATACAAGGACGAAGCTTGTTGAAATTGCTTGTGATCGGTTCATTATTTCACCTAGGCCCCATACAAATGTCCCCGCGGAATAGAGTTTGAACACTCAAAAATGCCTTAGAAAAGAAGAATATTTTAATAGAATGCAGTGCAAAGAAATTCTGTATAAGCATCAATCTTTGTATTAAATTTTATGAAGATCGGTCCACATTTGAACACAGCAATCATATAAACCACTCTTCCGAAAATCACTTTAACAAGCATAAATCCCATATAAATATTAATAAAGGGTGATTCAAGTAGATATACGTTTACAAATCGTTCAACTTTATTACGAAAATTCACGTTCTGTGAGGAATGTGTTTCGTACACTTCGTTCAACTTATGGTCAACATAATCGGCCTACTGAGCGTACTATTCGTAACACCATCACCCATTTTGAGACCTAGCATTCATTATTGGATAATATTCGACCGAATAGACCACGTCCGTAGCTGAGAGTGTACACGAAGACCGTGGAGAGTCGATTCGGCGCCGTTCGCAGCAACTCGGACTGATGTATGGAACGACTTGGCACAGCTTGTGTAACAACTGAAGCCGCTCGCCCTTCCCAAGCGACATCGCTTCGCTCTATGGGCCCTTGAAAAGTTCCAAGGAGATCCGACGTTTTCGAGGCAAATTTTGTTCAGCGATGAGGCCCATTTCTGGCTCAATGGGAGTGTAAACAAACAAAATTGCCGCATTTGCGATGAAGAGCAACCCGAAGAGATTCAAGAACTGCCACTTCATCCAGAAAAAACAACGGTTTGGTGTGGTTTGTGGGCCGGTGGAATCATCGGTCCATATTTCGACCGTTATCGCGCCATGATAACCGACTATTTGATGTCTGAAATTGAAGCTCGTGATCTCGGCGATATTTGGTTTCAGCAAGACGACGCCACTTCCCACACATCGCATCAATCAGTGGATTTATTGAGAAAACACTTCGGTGAGGAAAACATCACGCTTGTCATTCGCCAGTTACCAGTCGAAATGCTCGAACGAGTCAGCGAAAATTGGACTCAACGGATGGACCATCTGCGACGTAACAACGGCCAACATTTGATAGACATAATCTTCAAGAAATAAATGCCAAATAATGTTCTTTCAAATGATAATAAACATTCCTCATTAAATTTGAATTTTCTGTGTTTTTTTCTTTAAAAAAGTAGGGAACCTCGAAATGGATCTCCCTATAGAAAGTTAATATTCGACACAAATAAGTTTTATGTAAGTAGAAGCAAAAAATTTTATGAAAATCGGTCCATAATTTACCGTAGCTCCCATATAAACCCACTTCCAGGAATCGCCCTAAAGTGCATAAAATCATAAAGATTAACGCATTATTTTGTATTTGTATATTTGTATTTTTTTTTCTTTTATTACCTTTTTTCTGACCTTTTTTAAAGTACAATTTAGCCTCTTTTTTCTCACCTCCTGACAACACTGATTGCTATAGATCTATCATTAATCATGATCGTTTTCAAAACAAAAAACCAGTATATCAAAACTGTAACGAATTTTCTTAAATTAGATTTGGAAACCAAATGCAAATATTTATTTCAAACGATAATTTTAGTGCAAGGCCTTAATTAAATAGTGGTCACTAGACGCCACATGCTCGTTTAAAGCCTCTTGAAATTATATAATTAAATAATTTTCATATTTTAAAATAAAATTAAAAAAACACTTGATGTAATCTAATAGAGAAATGTAGGAGCTGCAAAAGAAGTTTGTTCTTTAGTTTTCAATAATTTTAAAAGGATCTCTTTTCAAATGTAGATTTTTTTTTAAATATTTTCTTTACTTTAAATGATACTTGTCTGTTTATTTTTTCTCTCATTGAAATTTGTTGATTTATTTTGTTATGTTTTTTATTTTTGTTAAGTGTCTCTTCAAGCAACTGCCATGTGCTCAGTGTTGCCGTTTTGGGTTTTTTTTAGCAAATTTCTTGGGATTTTTTTCCTTTGTTAGGAAGGTATACTGAATTGAATTTTGGTAGATTTAAACAAAGTGCTTTATTTTTTTAAATTAAAAAAATCCAGTTAGTAATAATGAAAAATTTTAAATCAGTGTTGCCGTTTTAGACTTTTTCTAGCAAAATTGTATTTTTTTCCTTTGTTAGGAAGGTAGACTGAATTGAATTTTGGTAGATTTAAACAAAGTGCTTTATTTTTTAAATTGAAAAAAAGAAATCAGTTAATAATAACAAAAAATTTAAAATTTTAGTAGAAATTTGTATATGTACAGAAAAAGGGTTTTCTCTAATTGTGAAAGAATTATCTTAACTAAAATAATTTCAAAAATACTCGATAAAATCTAATGTCAATTGCATGGCTTGCAACTGTATTTCATGTTTTGTTTTTATAGAGTATATATCCTTTATTATGAATATTATCCCTATAAATAATATCAATGTGCTAAAATTATAAGGAGCACATTTAGCATATCTTTATTAAAAAATTAAATATTTTACTGGTTAATTTAGATGATACTGAAGTAGATTTTGAAATAAATATAGTCGAATTGATATTTCAAACATTATTATAAACACAAAACAACTTTAAATAAACTGAATTAGGAAGAAATTATTGAAGCTAATTACTGAAATATTAAATTATATTTCTTAACCAAATGAAATTTAAATTTGACTCAAAATGTGAATATTAAATTTCGATAGAAAATGTTTCCTAAAAAAGTTTTTTTTTTGGAATATTTCCCAGTATTTTTCCAAGTTTAACAAACCTATATTTGCCTTTCGACCGATTTATTTATTGATATACTCGGTTTTTGGTATAAATTATGAACATTTACGAGTGTAAAAGTGTTGGTTAATAAATACTATCACATTATTCTTCTGCTACTAAAAATCTACTAGGGCTATAATTTTCTATCATTGTTAGTGAGCAAAAAACAAATTTCAGTTTTTTTTTTAATATTTTCTACTTGTTAATTATTAAAACGGTTTTCCTATAATTCTTTTTTTGTTGTACTTGTGGTTGGTGAAAATGTTTTCAGTGGCAACACTGTAAGTGCTAGAACATTGTTCAGCCCAAACATTGTATTGATCTGTCGTCAGCAAAAGTAGTTGTCATATTGACATGTGTTTCAAATAATTTTCAAGTGTTACAAGATGTTTATGTTAAAGATGATACACCTCTCTATGCACCCTGAAAATGCACTTGTTTTATACTAACTGTTGAAACAAATATAATTCAAATACTCAAAAATAAAAAAGAAATCGAAAATTCGAAAATTGGTTTCAGCTCGCAGTTTATTGAATTTCCATAAAAATGTTTTAATTTTATTATTTACCCAACAAACACTTTTTGGTTCTCGGTAATGGCAACTACTTATTGAAGTAGTTTCTTGGTAATGAGGTGTTATTTTTATTATTTGCCTACTCCATATTATATAAATAAGTACTAAATAGTATAATAGCACAGTAATATTGCAGTCACGTAGATGAATTGGATAGAGCGCTGTACCAACCAGAAGGTTGTTGGTTCAACCCCATTCTGATGTTAGTTTTTTTTTTTAACAAAATGTCTAAAAAGATATTTTATTCTAAAAAAGCTTTTGTGGCTTAGGAAACTAAGTGCGAGATGGAGTACTGAGTAAGATGTTAGTCATTAAATACGAATGGTTAATTTGTGTCAAAGAGTAATTATTTGATTTCTAGAAATTACGTAAAATCGAACTTAACTTCGAATTTAGATTTTTGCATAAAATATTTAATTTCTTTGAATATTGCCTTATAAAATAGTTTAAATAATTTTTTTTTGTAAAAAAAAAATATTAAATTTGTTTGATTTTTAGCAGTTTCAAAAATTCGAATTGAATTTCGAATTTAATTTTTTGCACAAAAATTAGTAAATATTCAGGAAAATCAGTTGTTTATAAATTTGTTAAAACTTTTTCTGCTAAATATCTTATTATTTTTTTTTTGTTTTTTTTTTTTTTTTTTTGATTTATATTAATTTCAAAAAATTATTTTTAATTTCGAATTTTTATTTAAGACTAAAAGTTTTCAATTTTTTATGAGTTGCCATTTACATACTTTTAATAAATTCTCATATAAAATATATTAGATTTTTTTTTTTGATTTTTATCAATTTCGAAAATTCGAACTTAATTTCGAATTTTAATATTACCACAAAAAATACAATTTTTTCATAAAAGTTGCTTGCTTAAGTAAATAAGTTTTCAGAAAAAAAAAAACAGACTGTATTGATTTCTAGAAATTTCCTAAAATCGAACTTAATTTCGAATTTAGATTTTTGCATAAAATATTTAATTTCTTTGAATATTGCCTTATAAAATATTTTTTTTCCTGTAAAAATATTAAATTTATTTGATTTTTAGCTGTTTCGAAAATTCGAATTAAATTTCGAATTTAATTTTTTGCATAAAAATTAGTAAATATCCAGAGAATTCAGTTGACTTTAAAAGTTTTACAACTTTTTCTTCTAAATATCTTGAAGTTTTTTTTTTTTTTTTTTGATTTTTATTCAGTTTGAAAAATTATTTTTAATTTCGAATATTAATTTAATTTCTATGAGAATTGCTTTTTATATGATTCTAATAAATTTGCATACAAGATATAATAGAATTTTTTCTTTTTTTGTGATTTTTAGCAATTTCAAAAATTCGAACTTAATTTCGTATTTAAATATTTGCTCAGAAATTACGAAATTTCCATGAAAATTGCTTTTCTATAACATTTTTAATAAGTTTTTCTACATAATATTTAAGATTTTAAAGAGTTTTTTCAATTTCGAAAATTCAGGCCAAATTTCGAATTCAGATTTGTGTAAATGTGTTATTAATATTATTTAAATAAGTCTTTAAAAAAAAAATAAATAAATAAACAAATAAATAAATAAATAAGTAAATAGTAGTTTTTAGCAATTTCGAAAATTCGAACATAATTCCAAATTTAGATTTTTGCTCGCTAATTACAAATTTTTCATAAAAATATGTGATGCAATTCCAATAAACTTTTTTTTTATAGATTTTTAGGAGTTTCGAAAATTCGAACTTTATTTCGAACTTAGATTTTACTAAAGAAATTCACTAGATTAGACTACAGATTATATACTAGACAATGGACTAAAAACTATGCTATAGACTAGACTTCAGACTATAGAACTTACTTACTAGATCTTACTTACTAGATCTTAGACAGAATATGCAACTATAATTATACCCAGCAAGAAAGGACTGAAAAAGAGCTGAAGAAGTCATGATTTTAACATTGTGTTGTCATTGGAAAAAAGTACTTAAAGCTGAAAAAGTGCTGCAGAAATTATTTTTTTAACCAATGATTGTCTTTGGTAGAATGTTCTTCTTTTATGCTTCTAATTCACTGCTTTAGAAGTACTTCCTTTTCACTATGTTTATAAAACTTTTTTTCTGTTTTAGTCTTATTAAAAAATAATAGAAAGTTTTTAAAATTTGTAAAATTTAAATTTTCTTATAAATTATTAACCTTTTTTCCTTTTTTTGTAAGTAATTATTAAAAGATTCCAAAAAAGCACAAAATATTTATTTAGTTCTACTTTTGAAGTAGTGAAAATGTTCTTTTTTTGGCGATCGTTTTTTTTTTTTTTTTTGTATTTGTGACTGGCTCAATTTCCTTTATAAATTTTTTTATTGTCATTTTAATTTTATTCTCAAATTTATTTTATGAACAAATAATGAAGTGTTTTAAGGCTTTGTCTTCTAAACTAAACAAATATCTTTTAAACTTTTATTATTTATAAAATTATGGAACAATTATTTGTTTAAATAATTGAAATAAAACTATTTTGTTGTCAATTTAGCAATCAATCAAGCTGAGAGCTCTTTGTCACAAAGCTGACAAACAATCAAAATTTGCTAAATTTTATGACACTCGAAATCAAACAATTTCCAATCAACTTTATAGCTGTTATCATAGATATTAAGTATTTCATACATATAAAAAAAAACAATAAAAATCCATTGTTAGTTATAGTTTATGGACAGTTTTATGACTGTATCCAGAAGAGCAGCATTTAAAGGAAAAAAGTGTTAAAACTCCAAAAACTGCCATGGTTGAGGGCACAATTCGCACATAAACTAAAAACGAAATTGAGGTAAAAAAATCACATAAATTTATAAGAAAATTGTTTAGTAATCTATTCATATATATTTTTTTTTTTTTGGGAGATATTTTAAAAGGCCTGACAAAGGCTTTGTATGTTTGTTCAGAAAAACCACCCCTAAATGTTGTGTGCAGCCTTTTTACATAAGCCTGAACATTTGTATTTAGTAGAATATTAAACTGCAATGAATTGTTTGATATTTGAATTCCTTCTCCTTATTGTGTTCGATATTTAATTTGTTTCACACAATTATTTGTAATATTTAAAATTTTTGGTTTACTGACCAATGCAAAAAAAAAAAAAAATAAAAAGGACTAAAATTTGCATGTTTCATTGGGGAAGAATTTGTAAGAATTTTTAAGGATTTTCTTGAAAAAAATTATTCATGCATTGCAAGGGTACTTTCGGGCATAGAAATGGAATAAAATATATTTAATTTAAATTTTTATAAATCTCTTAGACTTCTGCGAAATTTCTTTTATTAAATATTTGCATATATTTGGGTTCTTGCTGAAAACGGTCTGCTGTCAAATAAATCAGTCTTGGTATAAAAGCCTAACGAATTTTGCCATAAATAATGATTTTTTTATTTAATATTTCGGTTTTTTATTAAACAATAATGCACAAAAAACTAAGTCATAAATATTGTCATAAAAAACCCACAATATTATTGATTTTGATAATAAGAGTTTTTTGTCTGTTCAAGAGAAGACAAATTTTTCAAGGGTCATAAAGCAGAAAACATGATTATTGGATAAAAAGTGGACAATTGAAATATTTTTTTTAATTTACTGATAATTATGTGAGAAAGAATTATAACAAGAGAGAAAATTGTAAAGTGCTAAATAAATTACACTACACATTATAAAATAGACTAGACTATAGTTTGAGCAACAGATTATCGTTTGAACTACGGAATATAGGTTTGGTCATAGACTGTAATATGGTCTGCAGACAATGGTCTGAAAATAGACTATAGTCTGAACTAAAGACTATAGTCCAGACGAAGGATTATAATCTGGACTATAGATTATAATCCAGACTAGACTATAGCCTTGAGGATAAATTATAGTCTAGAATATATACTATAATCTTAACATTGGAATATAGTCTTGACTACAGACTATAGTCTTGACTATAGACTTCTTGGCTATAGACTATAGTCTTTACTATTGACTATAGTCTTGACTATAGACTATAGTCTTGACTATAGACTATAGTCTTGACTATAGACTATAGTCTTGACTATAGACTATAGTCTTGACTATAGACTATAGTCTTGACTATAGACTATAGTCTTGACTATAGACTATAGTCTTGACTATAGACTATAGTCTTGACTATAGACTATAGTCTTGACTATAGACTATAGTCTTGACTATAGACTATAGTCTTGACTATAGACTATAGTCTTGACTATAGACTATAGTCTTGACTATAGACTATAGTCTTGACTATAGACTATAGTCTTGACTATAGACTATAGTCTTGACTATAGACTATAGTCTTGACTATAGACTATAGTCTTGACTATAGACTATAGTCTTGACTATAGACTATAGTCTTGACTATAGACTATAGTCTTGACTATAGACTATAGTCTTGACTATAGACTATAGTCTTGACTATAGACTATAGTCTTGACTATAGACTATAGTCTTGACTATAGACTATAGTCTTGACTATAGACTATAGTCTTGACTATAGACTATAGTCTTGACTATAGACTATAGTCTTGACTATAGACTACAGTCTTGACTATAGACTATAGTCTTGACTATAGACTATAGTCTTGACTATAGACTATAGTCTTGACTATAGACTATAGTCTTGACTATAGACTACAGTCTTGACTATAGACTATAGTCTTGACTATAGACTATAGTCTTGACTATAGACTATAGTCTTGACTATAGACTATAGTGTTGACTATAGACTATAGTCTTGACTATAGACTATAGTCTTGACTATAGACTATAGTCTTGACTATAGACTATAGTCTTGACTATAGACTATAGTCTTGACTATAGACTATAGTCTTGACTATAGACTATAGTCTTGACTATAGACTATAGTCTTGACTATAGACTATAGTCTTGACTATAGACTATAGTCTTGACTATAGACTATAGTCTTGACTATAGACTATAGTCTTGACTATAGACTATAGTCTTGACTATAGACTATAGTCTTGACTATAGACTATAGTCTTGACTATAGACTATAGTCTTGACTATAGACTATAGTCTTGACTATAGACTATAGTCTTGACTATAGACTATAGTCTTGACTATAGACTATAGTCTTGACTATAGACTATAGTCTTGACTATAGACTATAGTCTTGACTATAGACTATAGTCTTGACTATAGACTATAGTCTTGACTATAGACTATAGTCTTGACTATAGACTATAGTCTTGACTATAGACTATAGTCTTGACTATAGACTATAGTCTTGACTATAGACTATAGTCTTGACTATAGACTATAGTCTTGACTATAGACTATAGTCATATAGGACATAGGCTGAACTACAGAATATAATTTGGCATACATACTATAGTCTGCACTAAAAATTATCTTCTGGACTATATACTATAGTCTTGACTATAGGCTATTTTTTTTGTGACTCTAGACTGTGTTCTTGACTATAGGTTTGGCTATAGACTTTGGTCTTGATAATAGACTATAGTCTAGAATATAGACTATATTCCTGACTCTAGATTATTATAGAAGCAACTATCTTTCCGATAGTTACAAAATAAATCTCTACCAAGTGCTTGTTATAATTTGCTACCAACTTAACATAATGTAACATATTTCTATAATTTTTATGTAATTATTACCATAAGATATCTGTTTTTTCACATTTTTATTTTCTTTTCGCTTTAATCATTCGAAAATAATCTACTAGATATTTTGATATTTATCTTAAGCGTTAACAATTTAAAATAAAACTCAAAACCACCTTTCTTATTTTAATTGTTTAGCATTTAAATAGAATACAAGCGTTTTAAAGAAAAACTGTTTTTTTTTATTAAAACTGAGTATAAGAAAACAAGTATCAAACATTTATGTAAATTCAATTATAAATCCAAGCAAGCGTAACCAAACTGTTTTATTAAACTCCCTCTTTGAAGGCATAAAAGAAACTATTTTTATGAAAATATAACAAACTGTCAAAAAACACATGATAACAACACGCGCATAGCGAGAATAAAAGAAAGAAAAACGTAAACATATGGCTTTTTTTGTAATAATTTGTTTAAATACAATAAAAATGCAAATTATTTGACAAAACAACAAACAATAAAACATTTATATAGTTGATGTCAGCACCTACACTATGGGTGAATTGTAAGGCAAACACATTTAACCAGCTACCACCATAAATGGAGAACAGTTGTTTGAAATTTTCTTGAGGTTTTAGAAAAATTTAAAAGATAATTAAACAACCCTTTGAGGAAACTCATAGGAAATATTTTCTTGAAATCGACAAAGAATAAATAAAATTCTTAGAGTAAACCATAAAGTCCTAAGAATTAGGAATATAATCTGATCTGTAGTTTATGGTATAATCTAGTCTATAATAATATTATCTTAATGGGATGCGAAATTTTTGCATGATATGGACTGTGGGTCGTTATGCTAGATTCGATTTTTTTTCTGTTAAGAAATTCAAAACTAATTGCTATTTATACTCGGACGCAAGCATAATTCCTATTATGTTCTGTGTGTGTCTCTTAATCATTAATTTAGGGGCATTTCAATATATCATGTTCTGCGTTTTCTGTATGGAGACTTATTAGACTAATCATGGCCAATTTTTTATTGGTAATTACTGTTATCATCATAATCTGTCAAGAATTGTTTGGGGTAATATTTAAGCTCGCCTCGTTTGGGATTCATCCAGTAGAATTTATCTAAATATCCATAATTCTTTCTGGTCATCTTCTTTGGTTTAATTTCAATAAAGTCACGGAAATCTACCGACTTCTTTTCCTCTCAACGCGAAAGATCACTATTACTTTATGTCCATTATATTCACGACGTAGTATTTTCCCTAATTTTATCAGAAGATGTTCCATTATATTAATGATAGAATAGAATTATACAGCTCACATTTCGATGATGTTTCAGTGAATCAATAACGTAGGATGTCTTACTATAACCATTAAGCACTTTCACCTTCTCCTGTACGCCATCGTGAATAAATAGTAAGAAGATTAGATGCAGGCACTTTAACACTTTGTTTTTTGACACTTGCAAAAAATGTGTTTAGTACAACGGACATGGGATATTGTATTCTTACGCCCAAAAAATCAAGAGCTCCGATTCTATAGTATTTATAATATTTAAGCGTATCACTTATATTTTGTCCTATTCTTGGAATCCCTAATACTACTGTTATCTGTTAAAAATTAGATAGCATTGATAGTTTCATTTCTAAGGTCATTAAGGAAGATAGGCAATAGGATAAAAGAAAGAACGAAACTCTGCAGTACCCCTTAATTTATCTAGAACTTGTTTGACCACATCTAAACCAATTCGAATAATGTGATCTTTGGGAAAGCTCGATACTAAATGCTATGAGTTTAGACGGTAGTGCATCACAAAGTGTCCTATTCAGGAAATGAAATGGAAATAAATCTGCAGACTGCAAACGGCTGTTTCAATTTCAACGAAACTTTACACAGTGAAGTTTGTGAAGCTTAAGTTTTGAACTTGAACTATATTGATATAACGGGGGCGGGTTAACAGGGTCCCAATGTTAAATACTTAGGGTTTGATAAAAATTTAAAATGATCCCAATTCGTTCTATCTGAACCTATTTGAAAGATACTTGATTTACAGCCATATGTTTGGGTTGTTTATATTAGTTTACGAGATATTGGGCTTCAAAGACAGAAATTTTTACGTTTGAAGGAACAAAGTTAATTTTTTATATTTATCGACGATTCTATAAAAACTTTAAAAAAATGTTCAAAAATGGGATTTTTTTTTTGACAATATTGGAGAGCAAAAATTTCTATTACCAAAAAAACTAAAAACATATTAGGTCATATAAAAAATATTAAAATTTGTCTGATTCCAGTTTTGCAATTTGAGAAATTAAGGCGAATATTGAAAATTTATGGAAAAAAATGGGTCTTGTTAAATTCCTTAAAATGTTTTTTCCGTCATACTATTTTGTATTAAGTTATCATTCAGAAAAAAAAAAATTCGAACATTAAAATTGCATATAACTGAGAAAGAATGTGACTTTTTTTGGTTAAAAAACCGGGAAAATCAACTTTTTTTCAAAGTTCAAATTTAAATACATATAACTTTTGATTCGGCAAAGATTTTTTCAGAATTGTTTATATACACGATTTCGTTATTTGTTGTTAATAAAATAAAAGATATTTCAATAAATTCGGTTAAATTTGGACCCGCTATAGGAAAGATTTTTTTCAGAATTCCTTATGTACACGATTTCGTTATTTGTTGTTAAAAAAAAAAATAAATGGTATTTAAAAAAATTGGGTTAAATTTTGACCCGCTATAGGAAGAAAAACTTCACCAAGGTACGTCCGAAAGTAAAAATTTTAATCTCTGAAGCCTAGTATCTCGTAAACTAATAGATAACCTATAAATACGATGATGGCTTTTGTAGACACTCTTACAAAATCTTTAAGATCGTTTAAGATGCAAGGAAACAGTATCGTTTTAAATATCTGTTATATCCGAGGCATCTAAATTGGGAGACTGTGGATCAGCCACCAAAACTTAAGCCCCACTACACTTTTACTATCATTGTGTAAAATTTCATTGAAATCAAACCAGCCGTTCGCATACTGCGGATTTATTTCGCTACCATTTCTTGAATGGGACATTGTGCATCATAGCACACTCCTTTCAATGTCTTGGAAACATTTAGATCCACCAGATTACTTTCGTCAAAACGATGTATCGAAAAACATCATTTTTCCGGGAGGAGGGTAAACAGATACCCCGTAAAGCGACCTCTAATTGAGCTTTAAATATTTAACCAGATGGTAGTCTACCATACTCTTCATGACTTTGAAAGGAAATATAGAATATGATGAAATTAAGCATATTAGTATGTATATCGAGTAACTTTTGAAGAAAACTATGGACTATAATTTAGACCCACTTTCAATAAAAAAAATAAATAAAATTTGAAATTTAAAAGAAAACTATACAGAATTAAGGGAAAATATTTAAAATAAATAGAAAATTTACAGTGGAACAAGTTTTGCTCTACTATAAATTGTATTTAAAAGAGCAACCTACAGATTAATAGAAATGTTGATTCCTGATGCACGGACAGCAGGACGGACAGTGGTTTAGGCAAAATATAATATATGAATTTAAAAAATATTCCTTTTTTAATGTAGTAAAAAGCTAGTTATTGAATTATTTTCCTAAATTAAGTTCTGTTGTTAATTTATGCTCACGTAACAATTTTCATTAAGTTATCTTTAAAAGGGTGACCTGCAGACTAACAGAAATATTCATTACGGACATCAGGACGGACAGTGATTTAGGCAAATTAATATATAAATTTAAAATGTATTTCTTGCTTAACATAGCAAGAAGCTAGTTATTTAATTACTTTTCTAAATTAAGCGCAAGTTTTTGCTACTAATGTAGGCTCTTGTATGAATTTTCATTAAGTTATCTTTAAAAGGGTGACTGCAGACTAACAGAAATATTAATTATGGACAGCAGGACGGACAGTGTTTTAGGCTAATAAAACAATATGCAAATTCGAAAATAATTTTTTTATGCAGCATCAAGATGTTTATTATATTCTTCCCTGAATTAATCTTAATTTTTTAGCAATTTTACCCCACAGAGAGAAATTTTATTATTTAGTCTTGATTTTTTAAAATTTTTAATTAATTTGAAAATTTTAAATCTTTTCCTGTTTCTTAATGCAAAAATAATAAATTATTTGTTTATATACAAGACCACAAATTTAACCACAATTACAATTAAATTGCTTTAAAAACACCATAAAAAACAAAGAAAATGTTGGTAAAAAACAAGAAAAATGTCATTGTTGACATTCAGCTGGTAGACATCATTTTGATGTAGAGCACAAGAGCATGAAACCTTTTTTCAGAGACAAGGTGTTTTTGCAGAAAATCCTTTAAAATATATTACGTTAAAACAAGATCTTACATATGTTTTCAAATGTTTGAAAAGGAAAATATTTAATTTTTTCTTTTGAGTAACTGTTTTAAGGGCGTGATTTCTTGACGAAATGTTTAATATTAATAATTTTTTTAAAAGAAATAAATGCTAAATGCACCTTTGAGATTGTGGTGGTTGCTATAGGTTTGCGGTCATAACCTAAAGGCTTAAAAGGGAGAATTGTAAGTTTTTTTTTTTTTTTTTTAATGTATACCAGTTGTTGATTTCTTTTATAGATTTGTTAGATTTTATTTTTGCACTGCTATTTCTTTTTTTCATTCAGGAAAAACAAAATCCATTACATGTTTGTTAAATTTAATGTTTGTTGTACATTTTTTCCTTTGGCAAAATTTTTTTTATTACATTTTCTTTTTGCTAAATTGTCCACATTGTTAAGGATATGTTGGTGTTTATTTTAATTCCTTTTTTTTTTTTTTTTGTAAAAGATCACAATTCTGTATGTGAATTTAAGTGTTTACTTAAATTATATCCTATGGCAAAAAGAAAGAAAAAAACTACATGTCCTTGTTTTTCTTTAATTTTGTTGTTTAGTATTTATTTAGGATTTTCTTGTTGTTGCTGCTTTAAACTATCAGTTCTCTGACAATCTGTAGCCTGAGAAATTTTTAAAATATTTTTCCTTTAAGAAAATGCGCGAAAATGTACGAGTTTGTGTCATCGAAATCGGCTTGTAGAAAAGGTATCTGTCAACTTTAAAGCCTCTTAGCTATTTAAAAAACTAATAAAACGCTTCAGTGCACATGAATTGTCACAAATTCTAATTTCCATGATCATTTTGGATAAATAAAAATTTTAATGTAGAAATTATTTTAAAAGAACCATATTAGACCAAACTAAGCAACAATGTTAATTGAAAAATGTGTATTTCTTTTTAAATTTATATTTACTTATCTTATTTTATATTATTTATTTATTTTATTTATTTATTTATTCACTTATTTTATATATTTGTTATTTATTTATTTCTTTATTTATTTATTTAATTATTTATTTTTATTTATTTATTTGTTTATTTATTTACTTATGTGTTTATTTATTAATTTATTTATCTGTTTATTCACTTATTAACTTCACGAATTTTTCATTTATTATTTATTTATTTACTTATTCATTTATTTATTTATTAATTTATTTACTTATTCATTTATTTATTTACTCATTTATTTATTTATTTGTTTATTTATTTATTTATTTACTGTTTTACTTATTTATTTATTTGTTTATATTTTTTGTCTATTTATTTATTCACTTATATATTTAACGATTTGTTCATTTATTTATTAATTTATTTATTTACTCATTTATTTATTTATTTATTTATTTAGTATCTTTATTTTTTTCTTAGTTATTTATTTATTAATTTATTTATTTTTTATTTATTTATTCATTTACTCATTTATTAAGTATTTATTCATTTCCTTATCTGTTTATTTATTCACTTATTAATTTAACGATTTGTTTATTTATTATTTATTTATTTATTTACTCATTTATTTATTTTTCTTAGTTATTTATTTAATTATTCTTTTCCTTAGGTATTTATTTATTCATTTAATTATTATTTTATTTATTTATTTATTCATTTATTTATTTACTAATTTATTTATTATTCATTCATTTATTGATCTGTTTATTTATTCACTTATTAATTTAACGATTTGTTCATTTATTTATTTATTTACTCATTTTGTATTTATTTATTTATTTTTTTACTTTTTACTTAGTTATTTATCTATTTATTTCTTTATTTAGTTATTTATTTATACATTTATTTATTTATTCATTTATTTATTTATTCATTTATTTATTTATTCATTTATTTATTTATTCATTTATTTATTATTTATTTACTCATTTTTTATTTATTGATTTTTTTATTTATTTATAAATTTTTTTTATTTCTTACTTAGTTATTTATTTATTTATTCGTTTATTTATTTATTTATTTTTTACTTATTTATTTATTCATTTATTTATTTCTTTATTTTTTTATTTTTTACTTATTTATTTATTCATTTATTTATTTATTTATTTATTCATTTATTTATTTACTCATTTATTTATTATTTATTCATTTATTAATCTGTTTATTTATTCACTTATTAATTTAACGATTTGTTCATTTATTTATTTATTTACTAATTTTTTATTTATTTATTTTTATTTTTACTTAGTTATTTATTTTTTTACTTTTTACTTAGTTATTTATCTATTTATTTTTTTATTTAGTTATTTATTTATACATTTATTTATTTATTTATTCATTTATTTATTTATTCATTTATTTATTTATTCATTAATTTATATGTTCATTTATTCACTTATTAATTTAACGATTTGTTCATTTATTTATTATTTATTTACTCTTTTTTATTTATTTATTTATTTTTTACTTAGTTATTTTTTATTTATTTATTACTTAGTTATTTATTTATTTATTCGTTTATTTATTTACTTATTTTTTACTTATTTATTTATTCATTTATTTATTTCTTTATTTATTTATTTTTTACTTAGTTATTTATTTATTCATTTATTTAATTATTTATTTATTCATTTATTTATATGTTTAATTATTCACTTATTAATTTTTACTTAGTTATTTATTTATTTATGCATTTATTCATTTATTTATTTATTAATTTATTTGTTTATTCTTTTATTTATTTATTTATTAATTTTTTTGTTTATTTTTTTGGTGGAAATCGAACCAGCGACTGTTAGACTTGCTCACTACCCATGTACCCAAATATATATGTATATATATTTATAAATCCTTTGAAAATATAATGACTTTTTTTCTTTTAACGAAATCCATTTTCCTGGATTAATATAAAAAATTATTACAAAATTTTCATATTTAAATATTCAAATTTTCTTTCATAATCCTTACAACTAATTACCATCGAAAGATATGAAATGATCTAGTCAATATCAAAAGAAAAAAAAAAAAAAAAAATTAAAAACAGATTCGTATGCTCTCTTTACAGCAAATCGGCTTAACATATCACAGCTATCAACAGACATTTAAGCTCTTTAGCAATTCTTTCCTGCTCTGCCAATACATATAACGAAGAGAACATCTACCCACCAGCGATGTAATAAAAAAAAGTGGTACTCTGCATATTATCACCAACAACCACAATAAATGAGAGTGAGTGCCTGTTTATGGGATATTTAATAAATTATATAAATAATAAGTAATTCTGCGTTACATAAAATGGAAATTTTGTAGAAAGTTGTAATAGTGTCAGCCCTATTACATTGAGTTAGAGGATAACTGTATGTGTTAGCAGATAATTGCCAAATATTATGCAAAACATAGTCGTAATAAAAAATGTAAATATTTTTGTCACATAAATATAAATATAAAGTAGTAAAAGAATTAAGCCGGCCCACCGCATGTGGTCTAAATAGTAAGAAACTGTCACTGTCAGTGTTGTTTGGGATTTAATAACAGTTTATAAAAAAATTTATGAAAATAAACAAAAAATGCAATATTTGCCTATATAAAGGCATTTTATAACACCCTACATTCAGAGTTGGAATATGAATGAACAAATCTTGAATATTTAGGTTTTGCTCAAAAATATTTTGATATTATTGGCAGCAGAATCGGTATGAGGTTACCAGAAGAAAATCCAGAAATAAGTCCTAGATTTTTATAGCTTTTTTCTTAATTAGAGGAACTATTGACCAACTTTTGGCAAGGCCATTATTAGGAATCATAAGAGGGAGAATGTATCGTTAAAACAAATCGAGCTAGTCCGATATATGAGCACTTAAAATAGAAGTATTCGAGTTGAATTTAGATCCAGTAGTTCCTGGAAGGGGCAGATGTTTGTAAATTTTTTGCTTCTCATATGATCTTAGTAAGTATATCTTCTTAAAGTGGTAATTAAGACCGTTATCTTTTGTCGCGTTAATAGTATTTAAAATTTCATACTCGAAAATAGATTTCTTTTTCGCTATGACTTCAAAAATAAATAGTTTTAAATGTTAAAATTCTAAAAATTATATATTCTTTGAAAAAATCATTATCACTCTTTCTCTACAAGACAAATTGTTAAGAACATGTAATATAAAATCCTTACGGAATTTTACCAATTTTGTTTTAATCAAAATTTTGAATTTAATCTATATTTCTAATTACAAAATTTATATTTTTTGAACTTCTTTTGACCAGGGACCGTAATTGTTTTTTTTTGTTTTTTGCTAAAAAATAAAATAAAATAAAAATAAAAAACTGCTTTTACTTCTGCTCAAAAAGATTAAGGTAAGAAAATAATCTTTGCTGAAAAGAAAAATAAATAAATAAATAGATAAATAAGTTAATAAATAAGTAAATAAATAAATATATAAATATAAATATATATATAAATATAAATATAAATATAAATATAAATATAAATAT
This sequence comes from Protocalliphora azurea, assembly GCA_932274085.1. Lineage (NCBI taxonomy): Eukaryota > Metazoa > Arthropoda > Insecta > Diptera > Calliphoridae > Protocalliphora > Protocalliphora azurea. The sequence goes on from OW026523.1 coordinate 12,820,943, forward strand.
AAATATAAATATAAATATAAATATAGATATAAATATAAAAATAAAAATAAATATAAATATAAGTATAAATATAAATATAAATAAAAATAAAAAAATTAAACACTTTTAAAGTTTTACTTTAGGCCCCTGCTTTTTACAGATCGACTATACAAAATAAAATAAATTTCTATTTTAGGAATTTTGCTTATTTTTTAAATTGTGGAAAACGTTCTTTCTATAAATCTTAAACCTATGAACATTCACCGAATATTTTGTTTATTTTGCATGGCTGAGCCTTAAATATGACCCCAAGTATTTCAAGCAATATGCCGATTGCATCACTAACCGTGAACTCTTCGATAAACTAAAGTCTTTTATTGCCAAATTTTGTATAAATCGCTTTAAAAAAGTAAAAAATTTCTATTTGCTAAAAGTGGGCGTGTCATCCAACTAAGATTATGGTCCATATTTTTTTTTTCGAAAAGATACTCTATATATATTTCTGCTGAATTTAATTTCAATAAAAACAAGTGTCACCAAAAAGACGGTAAAATTGTGATTTAATAAAGTGGGCTGAAATATGGGAGTGGCATACAACTAAGATTATAGTCCATGATTTGTTTTGAAAAGATATTCGATGTTATTTCTGAATTTCATTTAATTTTTCATTAAAAATATATTTACAAAAAGTGGGTGTGGCATTTTAATTAACAGGGAAACCACAAGTATACAGTTGCATATTTTTTCTGTAGGAACATGAAAAAAATCGTTGTAAATAATTGAAAATTTTTGTTGAAATCAAAGATACATACAATGATTTTATTTTATTTAATGAAACTATAATTTCTTACATCGCAGTTATTAATAACTTTTAAATATAAACAAAAAACAGCTGATTTATAAATGCACAATTAAACAGCGCAAGTTTGCGAGACTAAATAATCGCGCAAATTTATAAGTGTTGTGCAAATAAATTTCCATATAGTTTTTGACAGTTCATTAACGAGTGTGCAAACTTACACACATTGCACAGTTTGCGAGGGTTTTTCGGTCCCTTCATGAGGACCCTTTATATGTAATAAGAAAAACACATAAAAACATATAGAAAGAGGTTGTAAATTTCGTTCCACTTAATAAAATTATGAATTAAAAATATTGTAACTACAATAATAAGTGAAGTTACGTATTCTAATTCTGAAAACTTGTAGATTAAAAGGATGCTATTTACAATTGATATTAAGAAGCACGAAGAATGCTGAAGACGATTCGTAGCGGGTCAGAAAATCCATATATCTTTTTTAGTGTATACTTCATTAATTATTACATTAATATGAACTCGCGAGACTGAATAAATTAAATAAGATTTAATTTTTCATAAGATTTAATTTTTAACTTAATAGTTGTCCCATATGGACAGATACTAGTTGACACGGACTGTTTAATTAGTTAAGCTAAAATTTTTAAAATATATAGGTCTCAATAATTTAGTTCAATTAAAAAAAAATTTTTTGTTAAAGCGAAAAAAACGTATAAGTCTAATATTTTTAAATGTTTAACACACTCCTTACAACTACATATTAAACCAATATTTGTATGTGTAAAAAATATCAGCACATACGCACATTGATCGAAATCACTGATCCAGCGGCATTTAATTCAAATTTTGAAAGCTTTAAATCGATAAATATTTTATGGTGTATAGATTACCATTACTTTACTGAGTAAATTGATAGTTTTACTTTTGTTTTGTACCAGTTCAACAGTTTGGTTTTCGTGAAAAACATGGAACCATAGAACAAGTGAATCGTCTAACGGGAGAGATAAGGAAATGTTTTGAATTAAGGAAATATTGTTTAGCTATTTTCTTAGATGTCGAGCAAGCTTTCATTAAAGTATGGCACAAAGGTTTAATATATAAAATTAAATGTTTACTAACACCATGTACCCACCTAGACCTTTTATTTAGAATAAAGTGTAACAAATTTGTGACAGAAGAATTTGAAATAAAATATATATATATATATATATATATATATTAGGTCACCCAAGTGATCAAAATGAATTCTGATGTTCCTTATTTTGACCCAAAGGTCAAATTATGAAAAATCCCACTTTGACCCATTTAAAGTGCACCAATCGAGTCTAAATGTATGACCGACCCCCACTAACTTTGGAGGGCAACTCACCCATGCTAGTGACACAACCTCTGGAACCCCCCTGGGGGGTCGCCATACAAAAATTTAAAAAAATCACCATTTTTGTCATTTTAAATGACTGTTTCTACATTTGCTGATGATGCCTCCGACGTGAAAACCTGGCATATGGGAGTAAATGAATTGAAAAAGTAACCATGGTAATATCATACCCAGAAGAGGAAAGTGTCCTCCTGTTACACTTAATGGCATAAGTATACCCCAAACAGATCATGTTACATATCTTGGTATTCATTTAGACAGACGACTAACTTGGCGTCGTCATAAAGAAACAAAGAAAATTCATTTGAAGTTAAAGGTTTATCCCATTCACTGCTAATAAACAGCCAATCAAAACTAAGCCCTGAAAATAAAATCATCCTGTATAAAACCGTTGTAAGATCAATTTAGATATATAGAATTCAATTATGGGGACAGCCAGATATTATATAGAGGGCCCAGTCAAAAATTCTTAGATCCATGACGGGTGCACCATAGTATAAGAAATGAGAATATCCATAGAGACTTAAAGGTTACACTGGTAAAAGACGAGTTTAAAAAGCTCAGTAAAAAAAACAACATTATAAAGTTGCAGACACTCCTATTCTCTGGAGTTGTTAATTAAAACTGTTAATTAAAAAAAAACTCTAAAGAAATATATTTTGGAACAAAATTAAAAGAAGTGACTCTCCAAAAAAAAAAAAAAAAAAAAACTCGATTGAAAAACTGTATTTCTTGAGAAATTTTATTTAATTAGTTATTTATTTTATTTTTTGTTACTTTTGAGTCCTATATCGGGAAGTTGGTTTTTGGCAAAATGTATTAAAGTGTCTTCCTACACTAAAGTACTTTCTCGAAAAACTCTACTCTACAATGATGCAGTTTAATGGGAATTAATATTTTCTAATGCAAAGGTTACAGCTGGATTCGATAAAAGTGGACTTTTCTTGTCAGGCTTTAAAAGAGATATGTAAAGGACCAAGTAATTGTTTGTTACGTTTTTATTATGGCCTTCACTACAGGTGTAAAGGGTATACATAAATATGTTTGTCATTCCGCTAGTAGTTTCCACAAATTTTCGTCAAAGTGCAGAAAAGTTGATATTTTCTGATCAATAGGATGATATCCGTCTGTCTGTCGGATGAAATGACGTATATGAAGCCCACTGATGACTATCGTATATCTATATATATATGACAAACATATTTATGTATACCCTCTACACCTATATATATGTATATGTATATATATATATATATATATATATATATATATATATATATATATATATAGCAAGATCGGTTCATAAATGACGGAAATATGTGTAAAATACCGGTTTTTTGAGGTCTTAAAAATGGACCAAAGGCGTTTCTGAAGCCTCCCGATAACATACATATATTATATATATATATATATCAAAAGATTATACATTTTTTCTCAAACTTTTGTATTGAAACTCGGAAAAAACAAATTCAAAAAGTTGCGAAAATATTAAAAAAACTGGTTTCTCAAAACGGTTTTCGATTTTCAAAAGCCCCTGTATAAGCTAGAGACTTCGTGTTTGCAAAACAAGAACGGAAAATTTTTTCTGAATTCTTCTGCTGAAGAAATGAACTCAGTCGGTCCGACCGAAGAGTAAAAGTGATTGAGATTGTTGATGCCATAGGCATTTCATATAGCAGTGTGTTTCGATTTTATGTGATCAGCTGGGTTTAAGGAATTTGTCTGCAAGATGGGTGCAGCGTTTGCTCTCAATTGACCATAAACGTAAACGTGTGACAACTTCAAAGACTGTTTGGAGTTGTTTAACCGCAATCCGAATGAGTTTTTGCGGCATTTTATAACTGTGGATGAAACATGGATCCATTCCTATACTACGGAGACCAAGCAGCAGTCTAAACAATGGGTTTATCCGGGTGAACCTGCTCCCAAGAAGGCCAAGGTAAGTTTGTCGGTCAATAAGGTGATGACAACAGTTTTTTGGGATACACGCGGGATAATCCACATCGATTTTCCCTTCAAAAGGGGAAAAAAATAAAAGGCGAATATTATGCCAACTTATTAGACCGATTTAATGAGGATTTAAAAAGAAAGCAACCCCATATGGCCAAAAAAAAAGTTCTTTTTCATTAATATAATGCACGGCTGCACACGTGTGCAGTCTCAATGGCAAAACTCTATGAATTGGGCTACGAATTAGTGCCTCATCCGTCATATTCTCTGGATTTAACCCCTAGTAACTACTTGCTATTTTCATACCTTAAGAAATGGCTCGGTGGAATGAGATTCAGCTCTAACTATGAAATTACTGACTAAACAAATGCCTATTTTAAGGACCTCGAAAAATTCTATTTTTTTACGCAAAGTAAATGACGATACTTGCTCAAAATTTGACAGTAGTCTATTAACAGGTTGTACTTGATGGGAATAGTGTTGCATTTCATATAACGATGAGGAAAGTTCGAAAAGTCGCGGACTTATTGATCCGCCCTCGTACTTTGCTGTATAAAAAGTTGTTCAAACATTCGTCATTTAGTGTACAAACTGTTAGTTTACCGGTAAGCTTTTTTTCGTAAAGCTGATTCTGAAGTTTGCAGTCGGAATGAAAAATATGAAATAATTCTCTAATTCGCTTTATTTTATCCTTATCTTCAATGTTCTCATCAAAACAATTATTCAAAATTTCTTGGATTACTTCTTTAAATGGTGTTAGCAATAGCCTTTTAGTTATATGTTGTATTTCACCTACATTATGCATTGAAAGATTATCTTTTTCATGTAGTTCTAATGAAAGTTTAAGAGAATTTTCTTCCAGTTTATCGAATTTTTCTCTAAATTTGAATAAAGTATCATTTGATTCTTTATATTCAAATTCTACAACATTATTTTCAATCGTATGTTTAATTGTAATCTCCATTGAATGCATTTTATTATTTTAGAGAATATGGAATTTATTTTACTTCGAGAATACCATAGATGTACCTTTAGATGTTTCTTGTGACGATGCAAATTTTCAAAAACCACAAATTGGAAAAAAAGCTTGTGACTTAGTTTCAAATGCAATTTTTTTTTTTGCACCAAGCACTTCATAATTGAATCATGATTTTATAATTTATTGTAGAAAATTACTTTTTTTATAAATTAACAAAAAATCCCATTTGATAAAAAATTATTTTTTATTTTCATAAATAATTTTACAATTTTCTTCGAGCAACTTAGATATTTTTAGCAAAGAAACTAAAAAATAAAAGCATACTATGCATGAATAAATTTTTATTTTTTTAGTAATTTAAAACAAAAAAAGTAATTAATATTATTTATGAACAAATTTTTTCTGTGTGATAGTCTGTTAGATGAAAAATCTATATACAAAAAAATAATTTAATAATTTAGCTAAAATTCACCAAATATCAATAAAATAATAATAATTTAATTTAAAATAATTCTTAACCGGCCTATTATAGGGTACTAGAATATAATGTTACTAATGATAATTTATAATATAAACAACGAAGTATTAAATTATTAAACAAATTTTGAAAATTTACTCCCCTAAACTAAAAGATGAAAATATGGAAACTGTTACAAAAGCAAAAAAAAAAAAACGAGAAATAAAGATACAGTCGGTCAAGACCAACTATATGATACCCTACAACACTGTGTACGAGTCTAAAAATTTGGGAAGGGAACTTATATTACAACTATGGTCAAATTTAATGAATGTCAAATAAAATAGAATAATGCGTGGATACTAACATCTACATGATTTTATGCACTTTAGGACGATTCCTGGAATTGGGTTTATATGGAAGCTATGATAAATTATGGATCGACTCTCATAAAATTGGACAATGTTGTTTCTACTTACATAAAACTTATTTGTGTCGAATATTAACTTGATACTAACATTCATATGTGATTTATGCAAGTTAAAGCGATTTTCGTAAGATAGGTTTGTATGGGGGCTATGGTCAATTGTGGACCTATCTTCATAAAATTTGGTACAAAAATTGATACATATATAGAACTTCTTTGCACTGAATTTCATTAAAATATTGTTATTTCAAAGGCATTTTGGAGTGTTTAAATTCTATTCCGGGGGGACATTTGTATGGGGGCTAGGTGAAATAATGGACCGATCACAAACAATTTTAATAGGCTTCCTTGTATCCATAAAAGTCCCATGTGCCAAATTTCATTAAATCATCTTTAAAATTGCAAACCGTACTTTGTGCATAAAGTTTACAAGGACAGCCAGTCGGACAGACGGATGATTGCTACACTTTAAGGTGTGTGTTGGATAACCTTGTGTTAAAAACATCAGCACCAATACAGCATAATACCCCAAACACCTATGGTAGTGTAGGGTGTAGGGTATAAAAAAACATTACAATTCACAACATAAAAAATGCATCGTATCTTTAGCCTTAAACATGTTACACATCTAAAACATCCTGCTGCGCCAAACAGAAATGTTGCAACCTTTTTTGCATAAACATTTTTTTTGAGTAAAGTGATTGATAAACAAATCATAGAAATATTAAAAATAAAAGTACCAGCCACCACCTTTTGTTATGAGGAAAAAGGGTTAAAATTCTATTCATAACGAATTTTCCTTCTCTAGGATTTTGTAATGCTTTGGGTGCATCCTTTTTCTTCTATTTATTTGTTGACTTTGATTAATCAAAATTATTTTTGCCATTTTGCCTATTATATTACTAAATATTTTTGCAAATCATTGTTATTATTAGAGTTCAAATTTCTAAGAGGATTGAATAAATAATGTTTTTGTAACAATTTAAAATTTTGCAAGGATTTTGTGGTGGCTTTAAAGGTAAAGGCGGATTTAATTAAAATTTAGATTTGCAAAATAGAATTTTTTTTAATGAAGGTTCGATTACGTGACATGTATAAATTTCAATTATGTCATGTAATTATGGTTTTGTTATTATAGGCTTATAGATGATATTTAAATGTTTGTTTAAGGAGAATTTGAAAAGAAAAATTTGCTTAAATTGTAGGTAATTTTGAAAATCTAACTATCATGGTGAAAAATAAATATTTAGAGGTAAGGAGATATAAAAGGATTGCACTTAGAAGGTTTTTAATGAAATTTTTAAAATTTTTAAAATTCTGAAGTTTCCAGGTTGTTTTGCTTCAAGAAAAATATTTAGTTTATTTCTAATTTTAAATATTAGATAATAATTTTAATAATTTTTTTTTTAAATTCCAGCTGGTTTTAAAAAAACAATACTAATATCTTTAAATAAATTATGATTTATATAAAAGCTTAAACAATAATTTTTTTTAGTTTCTAGAAAAATTTTAAATGCTTTAGCATAGTAAGTATTTTTTATGAAAATTTGAAGTGTTAATACAAACAAATTCTTGATTTGAAACTTTGTTAAAGTTGCAGTTAGTTTTAAAAATATATATTAATATTTTCAAAAATATTTACTTCATTTAAAAGCTTTTCTAAAAAGTTTTTAAACGGAAAAAGAAAATATTTTGAGTTTTTTTCAAAATTTAATTTTAATTCTCATTTTATTATACGGAAAAAAAGATGCATATATTTGATTTTTTTTTTTTTTTTTTTCTTAAATATTATGACTTTTTCCCAAACTTTTTTCATAAAAAATAAAATTTTGTTCAGGGATTTTATTAAATTGTTGATAATGAAAATTTTAGTCATTTTGAAAAAATTTAGTAAAACTTTTGATTTAGTTTTTTTCGATTTGATTGCAAATGGTAAACAAAAATATTTATACATGAAAATAATAACAACAAACGCCTTAAAATGGCAAAATTACAAAGAAAATCTGTAAAAAAAATAATGTTTAGAAATTTGCATAATTTCGCTCGTATTCTACAGCAAATCAATGTGATAAAAAGCGCTTCTCTTCTGTTCCCATCATGTAGCTAAAAATCGTTAAAAACCTAAAATTTTCTAAAGAAAATTTAAAAAATTTTTTTATAAATTGAAAATATAAATGAAAATTTAAACAATTTATTTTAAGTCTTTTTGACTTTTGTTTCATTTCAAAAAATGTAAAAAAGTGTTAATATTTAAGACATTATTCTTATATATTATGAACTAAAATTAATGAAAGTAAATTCTCATATTTATGCACAAACTTTTTTCTGTGTATTAATTTTCAAAAATAAATTTAAAAAAATATCAAATACAGCCAAATTTTGTGTCATATTTTTAAACAAACTAGATTATACATCGTATTGAAAAAGAAGTTTTGGGTAACAAAATAACTTTTGCTATAAAATATACATATCTCAGAAAATACAAACACTTTCGCTTTTGGATTTTGTTTCAATTTGAAGTCTCGTTCCACAGATTTTCCCGATTTCACAGTTTTTTCATTTTGGCGATTTTCTACGATCTGACGATCATATAAGTTTTCTGAGAAACTTATATGATTGCCTATTTTATTTCCTATTTACTATATTGTAAAAAAATATCTCGAGGTTTTAAAATTTCTATAATTTTCATGAATGAGATATATGTTATTTTAATACATTTTTTAATAATTAAATTAATTCCAACTACAATTTCCTAAATTTCAAATCGAAATATTTGGAAAAGTTAAGTCTATAAAAAGTAAGTTATATATAGTTTTAAATATTTTTTAATTTAGAAATAAATTTTAGAAATTTTTAAAATAGTTTAATTTTAGAAAGCTTTAAAAAAAGTTTAATTTCAGATAGCTTTAAGAAAAGCTTCATTGTACAAAGTTAATTTTTAAATAAGTTATAATTTTAAAAAACTTAAAAAAAAACTCTGAAAACATTTTAATGTGCGTTTAAATTTCAAGAAATATTAAAAAAAAATAACTCTACAAATATTTGACAGAAGCTTATTTATAGTAAGCTTTTACAGAAGCTTACTTCTCTTATACATTTAAAAAAAAATCCTACTTATTTCTTTATAATTATATTTAAATTTACATCTGTAACTACAGACTTCTTTGACACTCAAATAGCTAAAGTTCTAAATAAACTGACACTGATGTTTCCAACAGCACACACCTTGTTATTAAGGGATGGGATGCTTTTAAATCCTCTAGGACACCTTTATAAAAACCAAAAAAAAAAAAAATATTTCAAGAGATCTAATCTGCATACAAACATGTTGGTGTAATAGAAATTAACAATAATAAAAAAAAGAAAAAATAAAACAAAAACATTTACATGTTTGTATAACTTTGACACTGACATTTACAACAAAATTTGATAAAAAAAAAGTCGATCATGTAAACAACGTAGCAGAGAGTCTCAAATAATGAAGAAAATTATAACAGGATAATTAATATTAACAAAATAAATGAAGAAAAAGTATGTTTTTTTTTTCAATTATATTTCAAAAATCTTTCATAAAACTCAGCGTTTTGCAAATTTCTTTTACGAGGGCGGATCAATAAGTCCGTGACTTTTCGAACTTCCCTCGTAGTTATATGAAATGCAACACTATTCCTATCAAGTACCACCTGTTAATTGACTACTGTCAAATTTTGAGCAAGTGTCGTTATTTACTTTGCGTTTAACAGCTGTTCAAAACGTAAACGTGTGACAACTTCAAAGGATTATTTGGAGTTGTTTAACCGCAAGCCGAATGAATTTTTGCGGCGTTTTGTAACTGTGGATGAAACATGGAAGCTGTACTCCGGAGATCAAGCAGCAATCTAAACAATGGGTTTCTCCGGGTGAACCCGCTCCGAAGAAAGCCAAGGTAAGTTTGTCGGCTAATAAGGTGATGGGTTTTTTGGGATGCACGCGCGATAATCCACATCGATTACCTTCAAAAGGGAAAAACTATAAACGGCGAATATTATGCCAACTTATTAGACCGATTTAAGGAGGATTTAAAAAGAAAACGACCCCATGTGGCCAAGAAAAAAGTTTTTTTCATCAAGATAATGCACGGGTGCACACGTGTGCAGTCTCAATGGCAAAACTCTATGAATTGGGCTACGAATTGGTATCTCATCAATGATGAAATTATTGACCAAACATATGCCTATTTGAAGGACCTCGAAAAATTAACAGGTGGTACTTGATGGGAATAGTGTTGCATTTCATATATTTCAAAAAGTCACGAACTTATTGATAGTTAAGTATTTTTAAAATTTTTTGTGTAGAAATGTTTTGAAAAAGGGCTATAGTTAAAAGGACAACAGTTTTGTGGTACAATCAAGACAAGTTTTGTGAAAAAGCGCAAAAATGGGCTAAAATTGAAATTTCTTTTGAAAAGTAAAAACAAACATATAAGAAATATTTTTACTATTAATCAACCATTCGGAACGTATATCTCAAAATATTAATAGCAAACTGGGTAAATTAAAATGCTGGTTATGGTGATTCTATTATTATGAATTATTCATATATATTATTCAGTTCTTTCAACACTTTTCCACTCAAAAAAAATTACCGTTACCCCATTAAAGTAATTTTACATTTTTAAAAAAAGGAAAAAGTGCGAAATGGGCTAAAAGAACATTGTTAAAAGTGCTAAATTTGCGCGTTTTTTAGTTTCGGAATATTTGTCGCTTTTTGGACTACTAAAAACGGACTAAATCTAGCCCGAAAAAGGCTAAGCTTTCCAATAAGTTATAGCTTTGGAAAACCTTTGTTAAAAACCTTTTATGAAGTACCCTTAAATTTCAAGAAGGCTTTGAAAAATATTAATTTTTGATAGCTTAAAATTCCCTAAATAAGTTTTAACTTTTGTAAATTTTTTAAAAAGCTTTGAAAATGTTTTTAATTACATTTAAAAGGCTTAATTGTACAAAAATTTTTTATAAAAGTTATAACTTTAGGACTTTCACTAAAAAGTATAATTTTTGACATTTTAATTAAATAAAATTATTAAGGCTTTGAAGTCAACCTTTAGTAGTAAAGCTTTCTAAAATGTTTTCTAAAGTATAAATATTTTTGTATGAATACTGAAGATATGTTAAAAAGCTTTAAGCTATTTAGCAATAGAAATATTTGGAAAAGTTAAGTCTATAAAAAATAACATATATAATTTTAAATATTTTTTAATTTAGAAATAAATTGTAAAAAACTTTAAAACAGTTTAATTTTAGTAAGCTTAACAAAAAAAGCTTAATTTTAGATAGCTTTAAGAAAAGCTTCATTGTACAAAGTTAATTAAATAAGTTATAGCCTTAAAAAACTTAAAAAAAACTCAGAAAACATTTTAACGTGCGTTTGAATTTTAAGAAATATTTAGAAAAAAATTAACTCTAGAAATATTTGACAGAATCTTATTTATAGAAAGCTTTTACAGAAGCTTTGTACGTAAAGGTTTTACAAAATCTTTTTTATGGAAAGCTTTCACAAACTCTTTTTTTTAAAGATTTTACAAAAGCTTAGTTCTAAAAAGCTTTGACAACAGACTAATTGTAACTTTTTAAACAAGCTTATTTCTAAAAAATTTAACACCAGCTTATTTCTAGAAAGCTTTTACAAAATCGTAATTCTAAAAGGCTTTAATAAAAGCTTAATAGTACAGAGTTTTGATTTTGAAAAATTTTCTAAAAAGCTTTAAAAACATCTTGAAGGACATACGTTGAAATTTCAAAAAAGCTTTAAAAAGGCATAATTTTGGAAAGCTTATAAAAAGTTCAACTATGCAGTTCTTTTACAGACTGTTTATAATTTTATAAAACTTTCTTAAAGTACTTTAGTTTAGCTGATCAAAGCATTTTTAGCTATAGAAAATTTTTCTATAAAAGCTTTAATTTTTGGAAACATTTTAAAAAATCATAATTTTGGAAAGCTTATGAAAAGTTCATCTATACAGGTCTTTTACAGACTGGTTATAATTTTATAAAACTTTTTTAAAAGTTCTAACTATAGCAAATTTTTCTATAAAAGCTTTAATTTTTGAAACATTTTAAAAAAGCCGAATTTTGGAAAGCTTATGAAAAGATAAACATTTTGAAATACGTCTAAATAAAAAAAAAAATAATAATAAAACTATTGAAAAAAATATTTAATTTAAGAAAACCTAAAAAATCAAAATGATTAAATTTTGAATTTTAAATTTTTTGTTTAATTTATTAAAGTCAATCATTTTAAGTAAAGCTTTCTAAAATACGTTATGAAAAGTTTGCTTGTAGAAAGCGTTTTTAAAAAGTTGTAATTTTAGCAAACTTTTTTAAATGTTTTAATCTATGAAAACATTTTGGAATATGTTTAAATTTCAAAAAACTATTAAAAAAATATATAATAAAAGTATAATTCATTGAAGCTTTAAAATCACATTGTTCGTAAAGCGTTTTCTAAACATTTTGAAACACAGCAAAATTTTGAAAACTTATAAAAAATTTAACTAATTTAAGAAAGCCTAAAAATTTAAGGTTATATGTTATGTAAAAGCTTATATTTTTAAATTTAAGACAGCAAAAAATGGTTTAATATATTAAAGTCAACCATTTGTAATAAAGCATTCTCAAAGCTTTATTACAAATCTTCTGTACTATTAGTTAGCACTTTTTGAATTTAAAATTAATATTAAAAATTTGTTACATTTAAAGAAAGAATTAGTATAAATACTTTAATTGATTTAAACCATGAAACATTAGAGTTAAAGGTTAATTTTGGGCAAGGACAATCTGACGAACAAAAAAATAGTAATAGTATTATATCCTCCAGCTTGATACAAATTTTCATTGTAATTGATTAATTTAATTCTGAGATATTAACAAACATATTTTGATGTAAATAAGTTTTTTTAGTAATTCCATTTTAGTTTAAAAAATATTTTTAAAAATGTAATCCATAGTTTTTTGGACTTTTGGAATTAAAGTATTTTTTATTTTTTTTATTTTGGTTTTTGGAGTAACTATAAATATATTATCTGTAATAAATGGAGTTTTTGGCAATTGTTGACTATCGTTTGAAATGGTAGTTTTGAAAAATTCCACATTTTTTTTTTAATTTGCCCATGGAGTCCACACTTCTTTCCGGTCTGGAAAATTCATTGGTAAACTCTTTGGAGCACATTAGGGTTTCTAAAACTGTATTCTGTTTGTTTTGTTTTTGGAATTTTATAATATATAGGCTAAAATCAAAATTTTGATATAAAATAGGTCAAACTCGGGAGGATCTCTACTTAGTCCTATTAGGTTTTTGGGCTTGTTTTTAATACTAAAATCATCTCTTTTAAAATACCTGTAGAAAAAATGCAGATTTTGATGAAAATAATACCACAATTCCCAAAAATGGGCGAAAATCCGAATTTTCAATTTTGCCCATAAAGTTCGCATTTTCTACGGGTATGGAAAATCCATTGAGAATTTTTTTGGAACATATTAGATTTCCGAAACTGCATTCTATATGTAGATTCATACTTTGGTATTTTATAACATATAAGCTAAAATCAATATTTTGATATAAAATAGTTCAAATTCGGTATGATCTCTACTCAGTTCTGTTAGATTTTTGGACTTGTTTTTGATTCCAAAATTATCTCCATTAAAATACCTTTCAGAAAAGTATAAAATGATTATATGTTCTTAAAGGAAATTTTATTTTAGACAAAAAAAGGATGTAGACACTTTTTAGGCTAAAAACAAAAAAAAAATAATATAAAAAACCATAATTTTTGTAATTTTTAATTTCAAAGATATTAATTTTTAGATTCGGAAAATATAACGACTTAAAGTTTTTTTTCCATTCAATAGATAAATTGTTTTTACAAAATGGTACGAAAATATTCTGCTATATATTGAAAAAACTGGGCCAAGGTTTTGCAAAATTGAGATATTTCAAATTTCAAATATAAAGACCTGGAAACACGTAAAAGATAAATAGCACATGAAAGCATGGTTTTCATATGTCTTATCGAGGACTTTAAAGAAAGAAATAAAAATTTGGTAAGCGGTTAAAAATAATCTATGTCAGAGATTTTGATATATTGAGCTCAAATAGCACTGCTCTTGGGCGGTCTGTGGGGTCCTCCTACCACAGAGGTGAAATTTTATGTAAATCTAACTAGTCTATTAGAAGTTGTAGATTTATTTCCCAAAAACTACGATTATGTCCTAGTGTGCAGTGTTAGGTCTACCACGGCCGCCTGTCTTCTTGGAAAAAATCTTTTCCTTGATGTATAGCTCATACGACTCGTCTTTTGGTCTAAGAGTTGTATCAGTTTGGCAGGTATATATAAGTTTACCTTTGCTTGGGCTTGTCTGGGATCTATACTGGTAAAAAAGGACCTTCGAGGCCTGATCAGAGACCTACCACAATCTGGTAAAACGGGAGCCCATATCCCCTAGTACAACGGCACTTGCTCGACGGTACTGTTATACTGGACTGACTATTGGAGAGGTCCTTCTGGGAGTTTCGAGGCGGCTGAGATTTAAACCTAAATCCCAGGAAGGGTATTATTCTCCCGATGTGGTGGTGCATGGCAACATATCGCCGCCAAAGTGCGGCAGGAGGTTAGATAGCTTAGACTTCTAAGCAAGGGGGAGTGGACTTATCCAGACAATGAGTCACTCTAATTGCCACCTGTGTGTTACTAAAACGCATATGGGAGCGTTGGTAAGCGCATTTTACTCACCCGGTGCTAATACCACCGTGGGGTTGAGCCGTCATTGCAGGTACCCACGTTAAACATGATGGTCTGTGCAGTGTTAGGTCTTAATCTATAACTATGCATGTCTAGAGACATTTTTGAAAATAATTTTTTAAGGAATTATATATTCTAGTTACATTATTGTGTCTAAAAAGGGAGATTTATTTAATCAATTTCGAGGATAAAAAATAGAAAATTTTGCTATTATTTATTAATAAAATTTTTCAATATTCCTGCAAATTTCAATTAAAATTTTAGGTGAATGGCAGTGTTTCTAAAAAAAGTAAATAATATTAAAAATATTTCCGTTTGAAAACAAATTTATTTTTTGAAAAATTATTATTTGGGAAACTCTGTTGTTTTTCCTAAAAAACATGACATATTGTAACACTTCAGCGAATGACAAACAAAACCTAAACCACACACACTTTACAAAATTTATTTCTAAAATAAAGATGCTGTTGCCAGTTAGTCAGCCAGACAGTCAGATAGCTAAAAATGACAATAACAAGCATAAGCACCTTCCTAAAAAACAAACAAGATGACTAGATTAAAAAAAAAACCAACAACATACCGGTTTTTTGAGGGAAAATCCTAGAAAAAATTTGAAAAAACTTAGAAAAACAAAAATACTAAATAGAATAAAATGAACTGAAATGAAATAGAATAAAGTGTAATCGTTTGGAAATAAATGTATGTCATATTAAATGAAATTTATTTATAAATTATAACGGGCTTTTGAGCATTTTTCTATTGTTTGACAATTGCAAACGAGAAGAGGGTTGAGAATGACTTTTTTTTTGGAAATATAGGGTGGTTTGGAAGAATTGCAAGTCTAGAATAAATAAAAATATCACTAACTTTTGCGTTGTAAAGTCATAAATGACCATATTATGCAAATAGTAGCAGAAAAAAAAATTGTTTGACCATTTTTCATTTGTTCATGTTCAGAGCAGCCTATACAGAGGAACATATAGCAAACAAATGTAAATTTGATTAACTACTATTTTTCTAGTCTTATGTTGTATATAGCTTTTGTTCATGCAACTCAAACGCGACAAGTTTATTAATAACCTCATTAAAAAAATGTCCTTGTTATAGCCTCCGGTCTTTAGCTTTGCATAAATTTTGTTGCATTTGTGTTTCAAAGCAGACCTGGCAAAAATGCAGGCCTTAGTAAAATGCATATAGTTAACCTGTGTGTTAAAGGATTTTGTTTTTATTTTGTCGCAATAGTTTGATGCAAATAGGGTTGCTATCACTGCCACCCTTTTGATTATGGCACCATCATCACATATGCTTTATTTTTAGGATTTGCCAAATGTCCTGCTTATTTTTGTATGTTATAATTTGTTATTGTTTAATATATTTGCAACACATGTGTATGTAGAAAAAATAAAGTAACTTTTTGACTTGTTATATTAAAGTCCTTATAGCTTTTGTATGTAATACGTCATCAAATTGCTGGCGTGTGCATACAATTAGCAATTTGTTGCCTTACGGGCTCTTAATGAAGTCACGTGCTGAAATCATTAAACACACGTTATAAAACTGCACTCAATACTTAGACAAAAACACACATATATGTTCATACATATGCAAATGTAACTGTCAAAGGATTTTTACAGTAATTCATCAAAATTTAAAGCGTTAAGAAAAGAAATGAAATGCAGTTCGAAACAAATTAAAAAAAATAAATATATTTAGAGTTAAACCTTTCTTGCAACGTTTTTCAAATGCTCCCAAAACCCAGTCAGTCAAAAAATGGTTTATGATAATTAACTTTGGACTGATTTAAAAGTAAACTAAAACCGAAATAGAAATGAACTAGGGCTGAACTAGAACTAAACTAGAACTGAACTAGAAGTAAAACAAAACTCATTTAAAACTGATTTAGAATTTATTTAAAAGTTGATTAGAACTGATTTAAAAATGAACTAGAATGATTTAGAACTAACCTAGAACTGAACTAGAACTTAAGTAGAAGTGAAACAGAACTCATTTAATACTGATTTAGAATTGATTTAAAAGTGAACTAGAACTGATTTAGAATTAAATTAGAACAGAACTAGAATTGAAATAGAACTGAACTAGAAATGAACTAGAACTGAACCAGAACTGAACTAGAACTGAACTAGTAATGAACTAGAACTGAACCAGAAATGAACTAGAATTGAACTAGAACTGAACTAGAACTGAACTATAAATGAACTAGAACTGAACTAGAACTGATTTAGAACTAAATTAGAACTGAACTAGAATTGAACTAGAACTGAACTAGAAATGAACTAGAACTGAACCAGAACTGAAGTAGAACTAAACTAGAACTAAACTACAACTGACTAGAACTGATTTAGAACTGAACGAGAATTGAAGTAGAACTGAACTAAAACTGAACTACAAGTGAAACAGAAATCATTAAAAACTGATCTAGAACTGAACATAGAAATAAACTAGAACTAACTAGAATTAAACTAGAACTAAACTAGAACTGAACTATAACCTTCAAAATTGAAAATAAAAACTTAACTAGAACTGAATTACAACTTATAACTAAATTGGAACTGAACTATAACTGATTCAGGCATGAACTAGAACTGAATTAGAACTAATCTAGAACCAGAAGTAAACTAGAACTGATCTAGAACTGATTTAGAGCTAAGTTAGAACTTAACTAGAACTGAATTAGAACTGAATTGAAACTAAATTGAAACTAAACTAGAATTGATTTAGAACTGAACTAGAACAGGACTAGAACTGATTTAGAGCTGTATTAGATCAGAACTAGAAATGATTTAGAACTATACTAGAACACTACTAGAACTGATTTAAAAGTGCACTAGAACCGATTTAAAAGTGAAGTAGAACTTATTTAGAACTTAACTACATCAGAACTAGAACTAAAATAGAATTTGATTAGAACTGAATTAAAACTAAATTGGAACTAAACTAGAATTGATTTAGAACTGAACTAGAATTGATTTAGAACTGAACAAAGAACAAAACTAGAACTAACTAGAATTAAATTAGAACTAAACTAGAACTGAACTAGAACTTTTAAAATTGAAAAAAAAAACTGAACTACAACTTATAACTAAATTGTAACTGAACTAGAACTAAATTAGTACTCATCTAGAACTAGAAGTAAACTATAACTGATTTAGAACTTAACTAGAACTTAACTAGAACTAAACTAATTATTTTGCATTTGTAACATCTTATTCTGATCACAAATGTCAAGAACCCAATAATTCATTACCAAAAAACCTTTTGTTAACAACGAAAAGAATATTCTTAATATTTTTAAATGATTAAGTAATTCAAAAATTAACTGCTCCTTACTATTATTACCAACATTTGCTCTTATCCTGACAGCACTCATTTTTATTATTCAAAAGAGAGGGAGTCACATGACTTTTTATTTTTTTTGCTTCTTTAGTTAAAAAAGAAACACATACAATAAAGTGTATTCAATCAACAACAAAACGCCTTCTGCTACCAATCTTTTATATAGAGAATTAATATAAAGTCTCTAGAGTATCTTTACATCAAGATGATGATGATGATGATGATGATCAACAGTCCGTCATTCAGTTGTTCATTTAACTTTATACATTGCTCATTTTGGCAGCATAAGAACCAAAAAGGTTGTTTATTTTTTCTTCTTCTTATATTTTCTTCAGGTTGTTTTCGAATAGAAAAAAATCTGACAGATGTATGTGTCATGTTTAAAATGATTGACATGTATTGTACTTGTCTGGTGTCTTGAGAAATCATAAGATGAAGTAGAAGGCGTTGGTTTTGTTGATGTTTTGGCGGTTTTTCTTATTTCTGTTAAAATGAAAAAAAGGAACGTGTGACTGTAATGTCATCATCATAATTTTTGAGTGTAGAAGCAGCAGCAGTCAAAAGAATCAGCAGGCAATTATGATGTCACGTGGCATGACTTAAGCAGTTTTCTCTTTATGGCTAGAACATAATAAGATTGCGCCAAAATTATTATGCAATAACTGAATATGTTTGAAGTGTAATATATTGCTGAGCAAAAAATGGCTTAATAATATAATTTTGTTACAAGTCGCTCTAAAAATTTAACTGCGGTTTTCATAATAAAATTTATGAAAGCTTAATAGAAGAAGAAAAAACATACAGCTTTCATTTATAAATAATTTATAAATGTTTTATAAATTTAAATTTTTTAAATCTTTAAGGAAGTTTTAAACAAAAAAAAAAATGTAATTCATTTATGGGCCGCCCTGCTCCTACTGAAAAATGGTAAGGTTTTTAAAATGGTTCCCTTTTTTAAAAAAATATACTTTTTAAGTTTTATTTTATTTAGTTATGTTTTTTTTTTTAATGTGCTATTTCATTTTGGAAATTAAAGCTATTTTTTATTTTTTAGGATTTTTAAGTTTTATTATTTTGTTTTTAATTTTATTTTTTTTACTTTTTTTTTGGAAAATTTGTATTTTTTGAACTTTTTTTTTGCTTTTTTTAATTTTAGCTGTTTTTTAAATTATATCTTTTATTTAATTTTAATTTGTTACTATTTTATTATTGAAAAATTGGTGCCTTTCTGAAAATATTTTCGTTTTATGTAGACAGTATTTTTTTATTTTGAGCACACTTCATCAGCATTCGTAGTGTCTTATCAATTTCAATTTAATTGAAATCCAAATAAATTTCTTAAACATTTCAATATTTTTTGAAACTGGACTTTCTTTTTAGAAGATTGGTGCTTTCAAAAACGTACTTTTGTTAAGTAAGACTTCTTATAAAATTTGTACTTTTTCTTTAATTACCATCTTTTTTATATATTTTTGAGAATTTAGAAAATTTGTTTAAAATTATACATTAAAAAAATAGTTAATCGGATGAAAGGACGAGCAGACAGACAAAGTTATTTCGGCTATTTCGCTAGAAATCAGAATAATAAACTCTATTTTTATCCTTTGTCATATAGACCAACTACTTCGAAAAATCTCAAAAAAAGAACTATAGAGTATTTATATAAATCGTGCTACTCGTATCTCGTTGACCACTGTAAACAAAAAAAAAGCAGAACGTCGAATTTCAAAAAGTCATTTGTCGGAAATTTCTAATGTTGTTAAAATGTCCGCTGGAATTACTTTACGTTCAACTCTAATTGTTAAATTTTCTGCAATAAAAATGCATGAATGCAAACGACCCTCGTGCATACTGTGTTGATTATCAGGAGCCCAGTAATCGTATTTTTTGATTTCATGTATATGTGAATTTTTTCCTATAAATCTATTCAAGAGTATCAGGTGTTCTTGAAAAGTTATAGTATATTTCAAAAGGAATATAAATATCATGGTCAAATGTTTTTAGACTCTAAATAGCTTCGATAGAAGGGATCTATATGATTGCCAAATAGGTTTTCTTATAGAGCTAGTAGTCTCTATAAAGATAAGTGTTAAGGACAGTTTCCAAATAGCTTTGGCTGTAGGTATTTGAATAGTCCTGGCGAACGTTTGATTAAGGGTCCTCATTTAGTCCCCTTACTAATTTAATTGCAAATCTATATATAGCTCTCATTAGCTTTAGTCCCTAAATATATTCAATCATTGGTTTTTATATGCATCCCCAATAGCCTCAATTGTAGATATTTATAAAGTTCTCATGTAAAAAACGGAATAGCAATCGGGCAACTTTCAATGTTTATCTTAACATAGACCTCAAATAGTTTTAATTGTAGTTTTGCTTACCCCAGTTCTACAACTGAGATTAACGCTGATATAATATGTGAAATAACGCCGGTAGAGGAGAGTAACCATTTTGTTTATATTATGTTAAATCTTAAATAAGGGGTATTCTAATAAATTCTATAAGATAACATTATTTTCAATCAGTCACAGAGTAAGCATGTCCTTTTTATTTAAGCAATTCGCAATTTTTTAGCACAATTTTTATAAAAATGTTTTTTAACATGTAAAACAAACACTAAAAGGAAACAATTTTTCAAAAATTATTGTTTTTTTAGTAATTTCCAAAATACACATGCCCACACACAAACAAACTTTCGTGTATGTGTATTTTTTAGACAGTTCATCTTATAAGATGGTTGTGTAGAGAAATCTCATCACAACAGTCTCATAATACATCATATAATACTAATATTTGAATCTGCATGTGAAATAATTCTCTCAGAGAGCGAATTTGACACTATCTGATACGAAAGTTTTACATATTATGTTACGCCTAGACGGGCTGTTATAGTACTCAAATAGCTTCAATTATAGGTCCCTCCTTATATAGTTCTTTAGCAACTTTAACTATTGATATTTATATAGTTCCCAAATATCTTCAATTTAAAGTCTTTAAGCTTTAGTCGCTCATTTTGGGTTTGTAGTTCAGCCTTATAAATCTTATAACAAATATTGTTTAATAGTAATAAAAAAACTGTATTCCTGACTTAACTCCTACTTGACTTATATGACATTTGTCTCTATCTCTCTCTCTATCTTTCCAAACAATACACCACATAAATAATAATGACCAAAAAGCGCATTTCTAAAAAACCTTCATTTATATCCTACACCAAGTATCATTCACTTTTTCACTGGCTGTCAACAGCATGTAGCACGTGTTAATCTCATCATAAATAATAGAAAATAATACCAAATCATTCAAATAAATATCCACCTTTTTTTAATATATTTCATTTTTATTCCGCTGTTTCTCTATTTACGGTTTCGAAACTCAACAATTGAATGCAACAACAAAGATTAAAAGAATAATAGTACAATACACTGCAGGAGCATTATGCTTATATTTACTATTTTCGGTATACATTTCGTATTTAAAACTATTCACCCTCTAAAAGTACCACGCATACACTATATTATTGTTGTTGTATTTCTAAACAAACTGTCAGTCAAGTTATGATATTGATGAGTTGTTTTTTTCTCTGTTATCAGGGGTAGTTTTCGGGGTGTAATATTTATGAGTGTGTCATATATTTGAAATTTGATTTCTGCTATTTTGCAATTGATTTTAGGAAAAACATAAATATTTGAAAATAAAATTTGCATAACTTTATCATAAACTATGATGAAAAAGAAAAACATATTTATAGTTTTACGCTTGTTAATGGCTTGTTAAAATTAAATATCAAATACAACAAAAATCAGTTTGATTGAATTTTTAAAAATTTAAGTTTGCATAAGAAATTTTTAACAAATGGGTTACTCCATAAGGGATAGAGTAATGAAATTATGTATGAACATATTCATATAGTTATATTATAAGATATGCAATTGAAGTCAAAATTAGACTACATATAGTTTATATGTAGGACTTTAAAAGGACTTGAATTAAAAATGTTTAAGTCCTTACGATAAAGTTTATTTGGCAATTATGAAGAGACCTGTGATTAAGGCTAACAAATGACTTAAAAATAAAGACACATAAAACATATTTGAAGCTTAAATAAATAATAGCATTTGAACATGTTTAGGGACTATATACCCAAAATTTAAGCTATTTATTTATACCATGTAAAGCTCTTTTAATAAAGCTATTTGTGTACTACAAAAATAACTACTATTGTATAGTCAGCTACTTTGGAAACTGGCTTTGACTGAAGCTGTTTTTGGATTGGAGCTATTTGGGGACTACATAAGAACTATGGTTTAAGCTATTTATAGACTATATAAAACCTATAATTGAAGCTATGGGATGACTGTATAAACACCTACGATTGAAACTGAATTAGAGCTACATAACGACATATTATTAAAGGTATTTAGGGATTTTATACAGACATTCGTTGGAAGCTATATGAACCAATGACTGATATTATTTAGAACGTATATAAAGACCTATGAACAAAGCAATTTCGAAACTACATAAATACTTGCTATTGAAGGTATTTGAAGACTATGTAAAGATTGAAGCTATTTAGGGCTATATAAACCCTTTAGTAGAAGCTTTTTGAGGGAATAAAATTGAAGCCAAAATTAAACTACACCAAGTTCAAAAGTAAAACTTCGAAGAGACCTAAACTAAAAGTATTTAAAGTCTTACGACTAAAATTATTAGAAAACTATGTAGAGAGCTCTGCTTGGTTACAGACTACATAAAGACCCAATATGGAAGGTATATAAAGATCTATAATTGAAGCTATTTATGATTGAGGCCGTTTTAGAACTACATAAAGACCTGTGATTGAAGCAATTTAGAAACTACGCAAATGCTTTTTATTGAAGCTTTAAGAACCAACGATTGATGCTACTTAGATAGTATAGAAAGACCTATGAAAGAAGCTGTTTTGAGATCACATAAAGACCTATGAATGTACCTATTTAGGGGTACAAAATACCCTTTGATTGAAGCTGTTTGAAGACCAACAATTAAAGTCCTACGATTGAAGTAATTTGGAACTATGTAAAGACTTACGATTCAAGTATTTTAGGACTGCACAAAAACCTAAAATTTAATCTATAAGAACCAACCATTGTTGATGTTTAGAGCATGTAGAAAGACCTATGAATGAAGCTATTTCGGAGCTTCACAAAGACCAGTGATTGAAGCTATTTGAATCCTATGTAAGGACCTACAATTAAGGCTATTTGAGGCTACATAAACCCTTTAAAAGTCAATGATTGGACGTTTCTAGTGGCTCTATCAGGACTTACGATTGAAGTATGAAAATCTGCGATTAAAGCTTTAAAAACAAATGATTGGTGCTATTTAAAGAGTGTATAAACCTCTTTGGATGATGCTTATCGGATGTATTCAAAGGCATATGATTGAAGCTATTTGGATACTATATAAAGACCTGATATTGAAACCATTGGATGATCTACGATTGAAGCTATATAAAGGCTTACGATTGAAGTATTTTAGGGCCTGCATTTAAAGCTGTAAGAGCAAACGATTGGTGCTATTTACAGAGTGTATAACCCTCTATGAAGGATGCTATTTTTGAAGCTATTTGTATACTATATATAAACCTGAGATTGAAGGCTTACGATTAAAGTATTTTAGGGCTACTTAAAAATCTGCGTTTCAATCAGTAAGAGCAAACTCTTGATGCTATTTAGAGAGCATATAAACCTCTTTGAATGATGCTATTTTGGACGTATACAAAGGGCTATGATTAAAGCTATTTGGATATTATATAATGACCTGATATTGAAACTATTGGATGATCTACGATTGAAGCTGCCTGGTGGCTATATAAGGGCTTCCGACGGAAGTATTTTAGGGCTATTATAAAAACCTGCATTTAAATCTGTAAGAGGAAATGATTAATGCTATTTATAAAGTATATAAACCTTTATAAAAAATGCTATTTTTGAGTTACACAAAAGCATATGATTGAAACTATTTGAATACTATATAAATACATGAGCAAGCTATTTGATTATCCACAATTGAAGATTCCTAGAGGCTATATAAGGCCTACGATTGAAGCTATTTAGAGATTATATAAATCCCTACCATTCAAGTTATTTGGGACTACATAGAATCCCTTTGATTGCAGCTATTTGAGGAGATACAATTGAAGATTTTTTGGGGCTACGATTCAAGTTGTTTTGGATCTAAATATGAAGATATATCATTCAAGTTCTTTGAAGACTTTATAAAGACCCACATTTATTACTATTATTTAAGGGCTAACAAATAACTTAAAATTAAAGCCACATAAAACATATTTGAAGCTTAAATAAGTACCAGCTTATGAACATGTTTAGCGACTATATAAAAGTCTTTTTTTAATACACATAATTTAAGCTATTTATGGGCTATTTACTAAAGCTATTTGCGGACTACAAAAAAAGCTATTTTCCACTTGCATACTTAGCTACTTTAGGAACTAACTTTGACTGCAACTGCTTTTGGAGTACAAAACGTATTTTAATTATAGTCTGCTCTGTTGGGTACTATTTGAAAGCTTTATAGAGATATTTGCTTAAAGCCCTTTTGAGGCTTTGTTAGTAATTTCAAAAGGTTTATTAGCCACTATTTATAACCTGATTAAAAACCCAAAATTTAAGCCATTTTTTGTGGACTATTTATAGGCATGTTATTAAATTAACTTTATTATTACTAAAAGAGTTAAAATTTAATCAAGTTTTTAAATAAGTAATATTAAACTGTTTATACTTTAGTGTCTCTATCTTTCTTTATTTATTCCCCTTGATCTTTTATTATCATTATTTTTAACTTAATTTATGATTCTTTTTAAGCTAAACCTTTTGCCATTAAACATTTACCATTAACATTTAGCTTTAGGCATTATCGCAAAACTATTGAAACTACTGCATTTAAAAAACACTTAAACTTAATAGTAAATCGAATATTAAAAAAAAGTGGTTTCCAGTAGGAAAAATAAGGGGTAAAAATTAAAAACCAAAAATTGCAAATAAAATTTCAATAAAATCTATATAAATGTTTACATAAATGAAAACAAAAGACCATAAAATATGGATTTATTCATCTCTGAATAATATTATGAACGGAGACAACAACCACCAGTAAAAGTACAGAAACCTAAAATTCTCTGTATTGTTTTAATTAACAGCACGTGACCAGAAAACCTGTTTTTTACAAGGATTTTTCATTGAACATGTAACGTACTGTTACAGCAGTGAGAGGAGAGTTTGATAAAAAAAAATAAACTGACCCTTTTGTTAATGTTGGAAATCCAGCACGAGCCAGTAAAATTTCATAGTTTTTCTTTTGTTAGTTTTTTGTTGATATCAAAAGTTTAGCTGCTCAAAACATTTATTCATATTTAATTTATATGTGCTTTATGATTTTAAAGTTTTCCTTGTGGAAAATATTTAGACAACAAAGAGAAAGGGTTGTTTTAACGAAAATTTTCCTTAAACAAACAAAAATTATTAGACCATACATTATTAAATTTTTTTCCAAATAGATTTCACGTCTAAATAAACAAAAAATAAAAAAATTCTCTTTTAAACTTCATTTGCTTTTTACAAAAGTAAACAATATATGTAAACTAGTTTAAGGCTCTTAATTAGTTTAAAGCAAATAGGAATAGAAAAAAAAACCAAATATTACTATATTTGTTTAAAGGATTTAAAACTTTTCATTAGGTGAATTTTTAACCCTTAACACACATAATGTTAAACATACACAAACACATCTGTATCATGTAGGTCAATGGTAGGTTTTTTTTTCTAAAGCACCTAAAGGATATTATAGTTTACTAAAATATAAAAAGAGCTATTTTACAGGTGCTTTGATATCTTGTGCAATATAATTATGTTAATTTGATGCTCTATATTTTGTTTGTATATATTAATTATATATTGATATATTTATGTGCCATAAATAAACTTCATTTAAAAATCCATTAAAATACTGTATTCAATGGCAAATAGCACCTGTCTTTATAATTGATGACAATATTAAACAAGTTACATAAATTTAAAATATTGTAGATTTTATATCATTTAATTTTATAAGCAGTAAAAAAATAATAACGTCTAGACAGAAAAACATACATTTGCAAGAAATTACTTAGCTAAAGATAAAAAATCTTGAATTATTAATATTAATTTTAAACTTAAAGGCTTTAATCATATACTACCAAATAATACCCAAATAAAATTAACACTAGGTTTTATATACATATTCCGATAGAAAAAGTCTCTAAGTTGTATTAATCTCTTAATTTTTTTATTAACCTTTAAATAGTCCTCACGCAGTTTCAATTGAAGACTTTTATAAAGTCAGGGTAGCATAAATTTTAGTACTCAAATCAAATTTAATCCCTTTTATAGTAACCAAGTAGCTTCAATCGTAGTCTTGATACAGTCCACAAATAGCTACCATCGTAAGGGCTATAAAGGCTTGGAAAAACATTTAATCATGCACAGAAAAAAATAAAAATTAATTTCAATTACAAAATTAATAATATAAATTAAAATGATAACATTAATTAAGTGAAAATAATTGTTTTTTTTTTTAAATATTCAATTAATTTTTTTAATTCAATAAATTAAATTTATGATTGAATTCTTAATGTAATCAAACAAAATTTTAATTGTAATTCTAAAATTTATTTTCACAATAAAAATACAAAACTGTTATGTAAATTATTTATTACCAAATTACAAATATTCAAAATATACATTAAAAACTAGCTTAACCCGCTGTGCTTCGCTGCACTGTTAAACTAAACTAAGTGTGAAAAATATAAATATATTTTTTTTATTATGATTTAATTTATTTATTTACATACGTATTATATTTCAACTTGTTTTGTAAATATATACTTAAAAAAAAGGAAAAGAAATATTTTAATATATATTTATTTATATTATCAATAGCAACTAATTCAATTAAATAATTCGTATTATTAATGATTATTGTAATGCTTTATAATACACAATATTTTTGGCTTTTCCTACACTTGAGCATACAACGTAAAGTTTTCCATGAGAAAAACATGGGTTTGATAAATTTAGGCCGCATATGTGAAGAGTTTGTACCTGCGATTTATTTATTGTCATCGCAAATGCTAAACAAACAAATCTCTTAAATTCAATATTTGCGTGCTATGGTTGTACTGCTCCCCTGCCCCTATCGTTAAAATAAGTGGTCTATTTTATTTTTGTGGTTCGCAGGATGCTTTTGTAAAAATGTATTACTACCCATGCACCTACCCCCATTGTTTTTGTTTTGAAAGTTGTAGTTTATCATAAGAGTGGGTTCTATAGAGGCTGAAGAATTTTGTGTTAAGATATGTGATATTTAATATTTTCTATCTATGGGGGTATAGCTCCTCCTCTGTCCACCCAGCTCATTTTTATTTTCAAATTTATAGTTTTCCATTATAGTGGCTTTAACTACGTTCTTCAGTTATGTGATATTTAATATGTGCATCATATGGGGATATCGCCCTGCGCCTACCCCCTTTATTTTAATTTTCAAAGGTGTAGTTTATCATAAGAGTAACTGTTACCAAGTTTGAACATTCTCACTATAACAGTTCTTAAGATATGCGTGTCCTATGGGGGTACCATTCCCCCTGGAGCTACCTTACTTTAATTTTGGTGCTCAGAAGATCCTACTACAAAAAATTCAAGAAAATAGGTACAGCGGCTCTTAAGATATCCGATATTTAATATTGGTATCCTATGGAGTGTACCACTTCCCTTGCGCCTATCGAAAAAATAAATTAAATTAAATGGAAAAATTAATTTTTCTCAAAAGCATTTAAATTAAAAACAAATAGTAGTATTTTTACTAATTTCTTTTTAAAACGGCTAAAAATGAACAAAATTAATTTTTTTTTTTTTATTATTATTTAGATAAAATGTTAAGATTAAAAAAAATTTAATTCCAAAATCTCTCTATAAAAAGTAGTATTTTAGTACTATTTTTCATAAAGTCGGAAATTGAGGAAAATTCTTATAACAGTAAAGTTTAAAATATTTAAACTATAGACTAAACAGAGAAATCTTACTAAAATATTTGAATCAAAAAAGTAGTAACTTAACTACTTTTTTCGAAATTAATGAAATTGATATTTAATTAATTTTATAAAGAAAATTATGTCTAAAACGTTAAAAAGAAAAAAATTTATGAATGCAAATCGCACTACTAAAAAGTAGTATTTTTACTACTTTTTCCTAAAACCCTTAAATTAAACCAAACTCATTAAGATTGTCATTAAAAATTAAAGTTTAAGATATATAACTAGACAATTAAGCAGAAAAATATAAAATTACACAAAACTACTTCAAGTAAAAGGAGTAGTATTTTTACTTTATATATATATATATATATATATATATATATATATATACATATATATACTACTCTTTGAAAAACGCGATAAAAGTTATTTTATTTTAAAGTTTTAAACATATATATATATATATATATATTTGAGATTTTGTTTAAAACTTTAAAATGAAATAAGTAGTATTTTTACTACTTTTTTGTAAAAAAGCTAAAATTAAAAAGAAAAACAACTTCATTGTCAATAAAAGTTTAAAATATCTAACCAATAAAATAAGTTTAAAAATATAAGTTTTACAAAATTATTTTTTAAAAAAAGTACTTCTTTTGATAATGCTCCTTAAGTAAGGAAACAAATATATTTTGTTCATTCCTTAACAGTATTTTGCTAAAAATATTTTTTAATTTAATTTAAATATAAAATAAAAATATTTTTTAAATTTAATTTAAGATAATATTTTTACTACATGTTTTAGTTATTTATTTTTTTATTATTTTTTTATTTTTTTTTTTTTTTGTTTGAGTGGAGTCAAAATCAAAAATTCTGGCCAAAGAAGAAATCCTTAAATTAAGGAAAAAGAATTAATTCTCACAAAAGTATACAAAAATTTCAAAAGGTAATATTTTACTACCGTTCTTGACGATATTACCTGATTATAAAATGTTTAGCAAATCTGAAAATGTGCAGTATTTTTTCAATACATGGAGACAAAATTTTAATTTTTATGTAATTCTAAAAAGTAGTATTTTTACTAACTTGTTTTCAAAAATTCATTTGAAGGAGAATATACATATAAATTTAAATATTTCGTCAGTAAATTATTAAAAAAAAGGTAGTATTTTTACTACTTTTTTCCAAATGAGGCTGAAAATTTAACTTTAAGCGAAAATTATTAATTAAAAAGTTTTATCAATAAATAAGTTTTATAAACAAAAAAATAATAAAATTTAATACAAAAAAAAAAAAATCAAATAAAAAAAGTACTATTTCTACTACTTTTTTCAAAATTCAGATAAAATTTAACATTTTTTTATTTTTTTGTTAATTTTTCTTTAAATTGTTGCTAAGGCAATAATTTTCACGAAAAAATTGCATTATAAAAAAGTAGTATATCTACTACTTTTTATGAGAAATGGTCATATTATATATTTTTTTAAATAGAAAAAGATGTATTTTTAAATGTAGTATTTCTATTAGTTTTTTTCAAAATTCAGCTAAAATTTAATTTTTACTTTACAATTACAATTATACTTTTTAAAACTATTCCCACTAATATTAATTATTTTTTCTACATTTCTGTTTCAAACGTGTCTATAATACCTGGTGACTAAATAAATATTATCATTTGTCTACACTATTTCCTTTAGAACCAAAATTTGCAAGAAAATTTTAACTAAAATTCCTTTGATATTAAATAAATAAAAATTAATCTTAAAGGAAAAACTATTAGCAATTTGCCAAGAAAAAAAAAAAGATTTCAAAAGAAATCTCTTAAATCTTAAGCAAACACAAAAAATAAACAATCTAAAAATGGGTTAAAATTAATCTTTTTTTACCTCAAATAACCCCTTAAAAAAGTAAATATAAAAAATTTTATAGAATTTCCTATTCTTTTTTAGGTTGATGATAATTTGAGTCTCATTATATTCTAATAATATAAATGTTTATAATATTTGCCCATTCTTTTGTAGGGTAAGAAAAGGAACTAAAAGATAAAAGAACAAAAAAACCTTTTTTATTAAATTTAAAAGGGTGGTTATTTTTTTTTTTGTGGTTTTTTAAAGAAAAAGACAATCATTTAATTTTTTAACGTTTTTTTTTTCGGGGTTTATTTATTTTTTTTTTTTTTATACTTGTAACTATGTGTATGAAATATGATGATCATTAATATTGAGTGTCTATTTTAAAATTGTAGTAAATTCGGCTTGTTTGTGGTAGAATAGTTTTTCTAATCGTATTGATTGGCAATTTTTAATGCAATTTTTTATTCTATTGTTTTGTATTGTTTTTGAGATATTTTTAGCGTTTTTTTCTGCTGTCGTTTTTATAATATTTCTCTAAACTTTGAAAAATTACTTAGTTTTTGTGCGGAAAAATTGGCTGTGGTTGATAAATTATTTGTGCAGTTTATTTTCTTAATGAAATGTTTGTTTAGCAAAATTTTCTTTTATGGAAAAACTCTTATTTGTTCAATGAAATATTTGATAAATGCTTTTGTTTGTTAAAAAATTATAAATGATTGAAAATTATCAATGGATTTAATAGAAATTCGCAAAGGTAATAAAGAGTTTTTGAAAAGATTTAAAAACTATTTAAGAAATAAATATAAATACAGTAGAGTTCTAACAAAAAGAAAAAAAAACAAACAAAAGCAGCTTAAAATATGTTTATAATCCATATATGGGCCATTATCAAAAATTTTTAACCTTGCTAAAACTGACTTTAATCCTTAGTATACTCAATTCTGTAGTCTAGTCGATTCTATAGTCTAGTATATAGTATGGTCTATAGTTTTGGCAATAGTCAAGCCTATAGTCTAATTTTTTTTATATAAGCCAACATTCTAGTCTGTGGTGCAGTCTAAAGTCTAGTCTAGTCTATAGTATAATCTATAGTCTAGTCTATAGTTTAGTTTATAGTCTAAGTTTAGTTTATAGTATATAGTTTACTTTATAGTCTAGTCTACTCTAGTCTATAACATAGTCTATAGTTTTGTCGTCAGTCAAGTCTATAGTCCAGTCTGTAATACAGTTTATAATCTAGTCTATAGTTGGTTGGTTGGTTTACGTGGTAGCCCGTAATCTTACGGGCAATCAATTAGACTCGTTAGAATCCGTTTTGATGGAACCACACTACTCGCCAGGTGAATTAGTTGTATTGAGTCTGTAATGAGATAGAAATGTAGGGAAGAAACAATGAGAACATAAATTAATTAGATCCAGCCTGTAGCATTGAGATATTTAATGATGTCACTGAGTCTAGTGTCAGATATCTCACAGAGGTTGTCTAATTGGTGCCCTCCCAGAAATTTATGTCTGTTTGCGTTCAAGGCTGGGCATTCATATAGAAGATGAAAAACCGTCTCCTCCTTCCAGCGATTAACTACGACAATATTCATTGTAAGGGAGACCAAGTCTACTTGCATATTTTCCGATCGTCCAGTGACCTGTAAACAATGCTATTAGTCTCGAGATGTCTTTGCGATTGTAGCCAATGAGTTGCATTGAGCGTTTCTCATTGTAGGTAGGCCACGTTTCTTTCGCGACTCAACATTTGTCTAGATTTCGCCATCTATTTTCCGCCTTTTCTAGAATGTGTTTTTGGATTCTGCTTTTGACTATTCCTAACGGGATTGCGACAGAAACCGATAAGGAGGCATTCATAGCAGAGCCTACCCGGGCTAATTCGTCTGCCTGTTCATTACCATAGTAGTCCCTATGCGCAGGAACCCAGATTATAGTAATGTCATACAGTCGACTTAGTCCAAGCAGTTCCTCTTTACACTGTCTGACTAGAATAGAGGTAGTTTTCGGTGATTTGAGCGATAGTATTGCCGCTTGACTGTCGACAAATAAACCAATATTCCCTTGAATATTTCTATTGCGAATTAGTTTACACGCTTCCCTGACCGCTAGTATTTCCGCTTGGAATACGCTTGCATCGTCAGGGAGTCTACATGAGTGTCTAATTCTAAGATCAGCAGAGAAGACACCAGAGCCG
This sequence comes from Protocalliphora azurea, assembly GCA_932274085.1. NCBI lineage: Eukaryota > Metazoa > Arthropoda > Insecta > Diptera > Calliphoridae > Protocalliphora > Protocalliphora azurea. Next base: position 12,853,179 of record OW026523.1, read on the forward strand.
ACACCGCAGTTCATCTTTGAGCCGTCAGTGTATATCCTAGTTCCATATTGTTCAAGAAGATTACCTCTTTTCCATTCACTCCTGGTGGGGAATAGGACTTTAATAGTATTTCCGAAGTCCATGTGGGGAATCATATAGTCGGTAAATTGATTGAATTGCGGGGGTATTAAATTTAATATCCTCGCGTGCCCATACGTTCTTGGTCTCCAGCTTTTCGTTGCAGATAATCTTATCGCACTATTAACTGATGATTCAATTATGTATAGGTCTATAGGTGTTAGGTGCAATATAGTGTTCAGAGATTCTGATGGACTAGTACGTAATGCACCTGCAATGCCAATGGAAGCGGATCTTTGTATCCTGTAAAGCTGATCCACCACATATCTCTTACTAGTAGCGGTCCACCACACAAGAGATCAATATACAAGAATGAGCCGTACTATTGCAGTGTATAGCCATTTTGTCAATTTTGGACTCAGACCCCATTTCACACTGAACATCTTTCTGCAGGTGTAGTATGCTACCGTAGCCTTACTAACCCTATGTTGATTGTTCAGTTTCCATGAAAGCTTAGAGTCCAAAATAATGCCAAAGTATTTTGCATTGTTCGACAAGGTGAGTTCACAGTTTTCTAACCGTGGTAGTCTGAAGCTCGGAATCTTGGTCTTTGTGGTGAAAAGTACCAGCTCTGTCTTGCCCAGATTCACTCCTAGTCCACATTCTCTAGTCTATAGTATTATCTAATCTATATTTTAGCCTACAGTCTAGTTTATAGTCTAGTCTGTGGTATAGACTATAGTCTCGAAAATAGCATGTTCTGTAGTCTTGCCTATAGCATATTCTATAGTCTAGTCTATAAGCTAGTCTAGTTTATAATATAGCCTATAGTATAATCTATGGTCTAGTTTTTTTTATATAAGCCTATATTCTAGTCTGTAGTCTAGTCTGTGATCTAGTCTATAGTTTAGTCTATAGTCTAATCTATCGTTTGCTCAATAGTCTAGTCTATATTTTACTCTATAGTCTAGTGTAGTCGTTAGTCAAGTCTATATTCTAGTGTGTAATATATTCTATAGTATAGTCTATAGTATAGTTAAGTCTGTAGTCTATTCTATTGCCATGTCTATAGTCTAGTATATGTTCTAGTCTATAGTCTGGTCTATTGTCTAGTCTATAATCTAGTCTATAATTTAGCCTATAGTTTAATATATAATCTAGTCTATAATATAAACCATAGTTTAGTTTATAGTCTGATCTATAGGCTAGTCTATAATCTAGTCTATATTGCAGCTTGCAGTGTAGTCCTTAGTTTGATATATAATCTGATCTATAGTGTAGTCTGTAGTGTGATCTATATTCTTGTCTTTAATCTAGCCTATAGCATACTAGTTTGGTTCTAGAATATTTTATAGTTTATAGTCTAGTTTAGTAGTACCTAAACTTGTATTTTTCCTATTTTTAACATTTTGCCTTTTGCTTATTTTCACTAAATCATGAATAAACGCCTTCTTTTCTTTAATAATTCCCAAAAGAATAAACAAAACCTTCAGGTAGACGGCTTGAAAAAACACAATAACAAAAATTTACTCCTTTAGCAGCGGCACCAAAACAACTCATATTTTATCTCTTAACAAAATTATAAAAATACCAGGTGTTTTGTTGGTTACAAAAACCAAATGTAAAGGAATTTCTAAGACTATTGTCAGCTGGAAATCAATTAGCCACCAAAAACACTTGTTAACACCTCAACACTCGTGGCAAATACAAATTAACAAAAAAAAAAAAAAAAAAAAAATTAATGTTTCAAACACACAAACAAAACATATTTTCCACATGAAGGGATTGTTAAATATGTGTGTAAGTAATATGCGGGTGTTACTGACATTGTTTTTTTGGTGACTGAAGAAAAATAATCCTATTTAACAAATCTACAGGTTGTATATGTATGTAATTTTGCATCTTTTCTTGTAAAGGGGGTTTTCCAAATTGTATTTTTCTGAACTAAATTTTGTTAACGTTGGTTTTAACAAAAATGTGAGGGTTTTTCCTTTTACGCTTAAATGATCATGTGCTGGATTAAGCAGCCTTAGCACGTGCTTTAAATACAAGCGTTAACTTGTGGTTTGAACAAGTGCAATTTTGATAACCTATTGTTGGTTTATATTGAGCGGTAAAACCCAATAGGATTAAATGAATTTTTAAGGCGGCTTTGTGGTTCCTGTAATATTATATTAAGATTTCTGAGAAATACGAAATAAAAGATCTTTTCAAATAAATTTTTAACTATTCTAACAAAATTTATAATTTATAAAATAATTTTAGTTTGTCTGTTTCTACACTCAGTTTTAAAGTTCTTTCGCATTTCAAAACATTTAAACTTGATAAACAAAAATTTCTTATTAATTTCATTTTAAAAACTTAACTTTCTTATTAAATTATTTAAATGATCTGTAACTTCCTGTATTTAATATATTTTTTTTTTTAATTTCCTCTTTCAGCCTGAATAAACAAATTTAGCTTAACAACAGGTTGTTGAAAGAAAACCTATAAAATTCAACTCTTCTATAAAAATTTTCTTTCCAACAACAGCTGAAAAATCAATAAATACTATCTCTTCTCGTAAAGAAAATTTATAATTTATATACATTCAATTATTAAGAAGACACACAAACCCTTTACTTCTCTACACTTGCATTTCCTTAACCAACATTTTCTCACTTTAACACATGGCTACAATTAAAATAAAAATTAAGAAGAAATTGAAGAAAATTGAAAATTCGTAAAAACTCCTACTTTTTTTAAAGAGGTAGACTTTAAGACAGGTTTGAAATATTATCATATTAAAACGGGGTTCCTAACTGTTAACGTCATTTGAATATTAATAATGTTGTAGGAAAATTCTGGTGGCTTTAAAATGTGTTGGCTAGACAAATTAATGAAAATTTACATGATTAAGGAAAATTATGAGGGCATCACACAGCTGAGAGCAGAATAGAGAAAGAAAATAAAATAAAACAAGTATTTTAAGAAGTGCTGCTGGAGGAATAACGTGGGGAATAAATAATGTTAGTTATAGTCACGAAGTTTATATTTATTGGTGGTAAGAATTTTGTTTATTTTAATTAAGTTCAAAAATAATCAGGAGTAACTTGATAATGCTAAAATATTTTTGGAAACTAAACAATACAATCGAAACTTAATCCAAAGATTTAAATGTTTTTTATTTAATTGTATCGAAACTTTATTGAAAAAAAAATTATGTGTACGGAAGGACGGACGAGAAATTTTGTTTTTTTGTTTGTGTATCTTACAGCCAGTACCGGAGGAGGTTATAGGATATGTTATAACTCTATTAGATGCTACCCTAACATTCTAAATTGCTCATGTTACTGCTAAAGAGATTTTCATAAAAATTAGCACATGCAAAATGTTTACTTATTGTCAGCTACGCTTGCACCACGCCCACTTTTTGACATCAATATTAGACTAATTGAAATGTCATTATACCCAAATTATCAAACCTGGTTGCAAAAATAGTGTATTTTATGAGAAAAATTTATAAGCTATGCTATCATCTTATCAGATACCATGCCCACATTGTACGCCTACTTTTTTTGAAAAAAAATATATATTTTTTAATTTTTTATGTTATTACTAAAGAAGCTATTTACATGAAATTTGGCACATGTATAAAACTTAATAGAATCTGTGCAAGAATATGTCCTTACTTTTAGCCAACATTTTGAGAAGAATATTATACAGTGCCAGCTACTAATTAAAAACCAGACCTGTCGCGAAAACTGAATTTTCGCGCTAACTGAACCCAAAATTTTATTGAAAAATTTTACGTAATTTTTAAATTCAGAATTGTTTTTATGAATATATTTACATTTTAAAGATTTTTAAAGAAATTGTAGATTTTGAGTTGCTTTTTTTGGCAAATTATTTTTTAAAATAACAGCTGAATCATGTAATTCACTCTATTGTCGACTTATCATTTTCCAAAGCCCATTATATGCATATGTTTATCGGTGTTATATAATCGTCTACTTTAATTTTGTTTTCTTCATGACCATTATCGTATAAATTCTCCGATTCAGCATCTAATAATTCCATTTGCTCCTCATTACTTTCCACATGAAATTCTTCTTGAATCCAGTTGTTTATGTCAGCATTCGTGAAAATAAGTTCCGTACTAATATGTTGAAGTTTTCGCATATTAAGAGATGTATTTATACAGCAAATGACATGAATAAACTGACAAAATTGAAGATCAAAATTATCCAAAAAGGTTAATATACCAAAAGACGGGGATTTCCCTTTTTGGTTATAGACATTGTACTCAAATTAAAAAAATATGCAGATAAAAGTCGCGAAAATAGAACCCGTTTTTTGTAAACTGTCGAGATTATAGAAACTGTAGTTTTAAAAATTAAACCATCGCGACAACAGGGGCCGTCGTGATAATGGATAGTCGCGAAGACCGAACTTGCACTGTATTATTATTGTGACGTTATTACACACAAATTATCTTGTTGAAAGAAATATAAGTAATTTTCTCATGAAACATGAAATTTAACACGTATACTGTATGCATATTTTAAGCACATGCTTTAACGTTTTCCTTTTTCCTTTGCTACGCCCCTACGTCCACTTTGTAGCATTAATATTAGGATATTTTTGTGATTTTCTTATGTTTCTATTCCTAAGACGATTAAAATAAAATTAAGCACAGAGATACTAGTAGTACTTGGCATTGGATAGTACAAGTATAAGCTATTTTTATTCGATGTCACGCCTACATTTTACGATCACTTTTAAAAAAAAGTAATCATTGCACAGTGTGGCAGAATCAAATTTTTTTTTTTTTTTTTGGAAATAAGTCTTTAACTTATAATCGGCTGTTTGGATTTACGTAAAATTTCGCACAAACGTAGCAGAGGAGTATACAATTTTAGGCTTGGAAAGAGGCCCCACATATCTTTCAGGAGAGGAGCTATTAGGGCTCAAAATAGGATATTTCGAACATATAAAATTTTTCATCGCTTGCCATATTAATTTTGCAAAATTTTGGTGCAGTTTTTTTCATTATATATCACAATATTTTTGTCCAATTTTGTACATTTTTTACCCATTTAGTTAAAGGACAAAATTATCTATCAAACAAAAAAAAAAAAAAAAATAGAAGTCGATATCTCTTCTGAGTCAAAAAAAAAAAATGATTTGGAAATTGAAAATTTGTGTTTTTTACCGAAAAGGTGTCTACACTCTTTTTTTCTTTAAAATAAAATTTTATTTAAGAATGTATAATAATTGAATACTTTTCTAAAAGGTATCTTCATAGAGATAACTTTAGTATTAAAAACAGGCCCAAACACCCAATATAATTATGTACAGACCCTCCCAAATTCGAATTATTTTAAATTTTTATTTTAACCTATTTGTTATAAAATCCCAAAGGCAGGTTTTGCAAGCCAAATGCGATTTCGAAAACTTTTATGCGTTCCAAAAAGTTTGCCAATGGGTTTTTACAAACTCGCAATAAATGTGGGCTTTATGGGCAAAATTCAAAAAAAATCCATTTTTGGGGGCTTTCGTCGGCTTTTTGGGAATTGTGGAATGCCTTTCACAAAAATCTTAAATTTATCTACACTTTACCATTTCAAATGATAAAGTCATTAATGGCTTAAAATTTCTTTATGCTATTTTAGTTTCTCAAAATATATATATTTATAGTTTCTCAAAAAAAATTACTTTAATTACAAAAATCAGAAAGACTTCGTCTTTTTTTAAATTTGAAATTTTGTAAATTTAATTAAATTTTTTTAAGAGATATCAGCCGAAAAGTGTGAACTGAAGTGACAACGGACACCCTGTGTTACTAGTATGGGGCCCATAACTGTTTTATTTTTTAACCTGTTTTTAAAATTTCACCTTATATGTGAGGTGGGTGGTAAAGCGAGCGAATAACGTCCATTTTTGGTTTCAGACTTTATATCGATCCTCGAACTATCTGTAGCATGTCATACATGCTTTTGTTTAAGAGATATCAGCAGAAAAGTATGAACAGAAGTTACACACCTAGTAGACTAGTATTGGACCCACAACTTTTTTTGTTTATATTATTTGCCCATTTTCAATACCAAATAAACCTTGTATAGGATAAATATTTGCGCCAAATTTCATCAACCTAGGTAGTCCCCCCCGGAGCCCTATCTTGCTTTCAACAGATAGACGGATATACCCATATCGACTCAGAATCTTACCAGGACCCAGAATATAAAGTATAAAGTAATGTCTTAAATGATTTTTTCGAAATGTTACACATGGAATGACAAACTCATTATACCCCCATCTTTTTGATGAAAAATAAACTGAAGAAAATTAATATATCAAAACAGTTTGTCCATCACTGCTTTAGAAACATCAAATCCGCAAGAAGAAGGAAGACATTTTAAATTGAAAACTTGAAAATCCATATTTATTTCCATTTCTGTTTTTTTTTTTATATTTATACTCCACACCACGATAGGTGGTTGGGGTATTATGCGTTTGTGCTGATGTTTGTAACGCACAGAAAAAAAGAATCATCGAACACTCACCTTAAAGTATACCAAACGACTCAGTATTACTTTCTGAGTCGATCTAACGATGTCTGTCCGTCCGTCTGGCTGGCTGGACGACTGATTGGCTGTCCATGTCAACATTTTTCACAAAATACAGGTCGCAATTTTGAAGATAATTCAATGAAATTTGGCACATAGAACTCTTATGGCACAAGCGTATTGAAATTGGCTATGATCGGTCCATTATTTCATCTAGCCCCTATACAAATGTCCTCCCGGAATAGGGGTTTAACAATGATAAATGCCTTAAATAAACCAGTGTTTTAATGAAATTCGGTGCAAAAAAGTTCTGTGCCAAATTTCATGAAGTTCGGTCCATAATTGAACATAGCTGTCATATAAACCCCTCTTCCAAAAATAACTTTAACGTGCTTAAATCACATACACATGTTAGTATAAAGTTTATATTCGACACAAATAAGTTTTATATAAGTAGAAATCACATTGACAAAGTTTATGAGGATCGCTTCATAATTTACCGTAGCTCCCATATAAGCCCACTTTCGGGAATTACCCTAAAGTGTATAAATTCATATAAATGTTAGTATTAACATAATATTCTGTATTCGTATATTTTATTCTACACTGGGTAAAAGTATCGGTCCACAATTGTCCACATATTTAATACAAGACTCCTCCACGAATTTTGATGGACATACACAATGTTGTGGGGTATCATATGGTCGGGGTTGACCGACTATATCTATCTTACTTGTTTTATTTTACATTTTTATGCTTTAAATAAAATTAAAAGACAAAAATTAAAAAAAAAAAGAAATAGTTTTCAATTATAATTTATAATAGTTTTACAGATATATATGAATACATATATATCTGTAAATATACCCTAAATTTTGGGATCCAAACATATAAGGAACTCCATATATGAATAAATATATAATCCATATATAATAGTTTTATCTGAGAAGTTATTGTTTTTATTTATTTATTATTTATTTATTCTTTTTTTTCTTTTTTGAAAAATATATTTTTTCCTTTTTTATATCTAAAAAAAAAAAAAAATAATTTTAATTTTATAATAATATTCCTAAATTTTGTTTTAATAAAAAATGATTATCATATTGTTTTTTTTTAATTTTTTATTAAAATTCATTTTCATAAATAAATAATTAAAAACAAAAAATCATAAACAAAAATGTTTTCAAACTTAAAAAAATTCAACGAACTACATAACAGCAGATCAAATATAAGCGTATAAAAAACACACACACAATTAACTACAATTTAACACTTAAATAACTAGAAAATAAGTCGTCTTCCTTTTTTAACTTAAAAAATAAAATAATAATAAATTTTAACTAAAAATTGATTAAAAAACTAAACTTAAAAACTAAAAGCGTAATAGAGAAGCATTTTCCCCTAGTTTGTCAACAAAAGTTAAAAAAATATTTTCTTTTAACAATTTTAAAATATAAATTCATAAATTCGGTTTGTTTGTATGTTTGCTTTGGTAAGTAATGAAATAAATCCTTTTTGAAAATTTTTACACATAAATAGAAGGCAAGGCCACACCAATTTCAAAATAATTACGTGAATCTACTTTAAATTTTTTAGCACTTGAATTGTTTTTAGCTTTCGAGTCAGATTTTCTTTTAAGGTTAGAGCGAACAGGAGTATCCAAAGAGAAAGAATCCTTACGAGGAGCAGGAGTAGGCATTTGTAGCAAGACTTTGTGGGTTAAAGGTGTAGAGGGATAAAGTAAAGCTGGTAGAGGAGTAGCAGGCAATGAAGCAGCTGGTAAACAAGTAGCTGGTTCTGGTGTATTTGTCTCGGAGTTTATTAGTAGAGGTGAAGCTGGTTTAGGTGTGGTATGTTTAATGGATTTTTTGGTGTTATAGGAGAAAGGTTCACAATTGAGAAAACTTAAATCACTGCAAGGATCATCAGCAGCAGCATAAGAAGGTGAAAGTATAATTTCTTGATGTTGCTCTACTTGATTTTTTAAAAGAGTTCTTCTTCTCAAATTAAAAGATTTACGAGGCTTCTTTTTCTTTTCTTCTTTGCGTGCCGAATCCAAAATAGCATCAATAAGATTATCCAAAGTTTGATCACCCATTTTATTGGACATTAAACCAGTATTATTTAATTCCTTTTTGTTAATGGCTATGGGCTGAGTATCTTCCAAAATACCTTCTTCCTTTGCTATGGCTACAAATTCTTGTTCCAATTTACGTTTTTTAGGTAAAGAAGAAATCTTTTCAACATCTTGTTCTTTTTCCCCAGACACTTCGGGAGTGGTAAAATATCTAGGATTATCCATAAAGGGGTCAGGTAATAAACCTCTTAAGGCCAATTGTTGCCCTGTGGGAAGAATAGTACTGGGTGAATATTCCTCTTCATATTTAGGCAAAGTGGTGGCATATTGTGGTATTTGGGGTATACTAAAACCCATCGAGGAATGTCTTCTTATAGTAGAGGCATTTGTATCATTGAAAATATTTACTGAAACTCTTCTTCTTTCAGGAGTTCTATTTGCTTTAGCTTCTGGTGTAACATTTAAAATATCCGCTAAAGGAGCCAATACCAAAGGGCTATTGCGTGTTCTTGTTACCATGGGTGTTGAGGTTAATATAGGTATGTTTTCCTTGTTGGCTATAGTTGCACGACGTTTTCGCTTTTTAGCTACCGTTAAACGTGGTGTACGCATTGTTGTTGCTGTTGTATTCGCGCTATTAATATGTGATGATACTGGTGTATCTTGGGGTAATTTTTGTGCTGAAGCAGTCCACTTTAACATATTGTTAAATGTTTGTTTTTTGTTCGGTAATTTTGTCTTAATATTTTTAATATTCCAAATATTCTAGAACAATAAATGTTCTTGAACGCTATTGCTGACAAACTGACTCATTTCTACATCTGGCACTCACTATTTATAGTCAGGCGCTCACATGAAATAATATGAGTGTTATGGCATATTGCATTAACACTCTCTACATTAAGTCTCTTCTTAGGGGTAATTTAACCGTTACTTTATGATGATTGGTTACCTAAATGCTCTAGATAAATTATATTTCATAACTAGTTTAATTTACTCTCCCATTTAATCTCTCTCCCTTTGTAATCGACTTTAGGGTGCAGGAAAATACTCGTATATTTATATGTAGTAGTTGTTTTTGTTTTATGCTCATCCTTCCGTTTTTTTATATATATTTTATCCTGTTGCTTATAGTAATTGTGTAACTACCCTTAATACAGAGAGTGTGTGTCATTTTAGTTTAACGGCTTATTAACTCGTGCTATTCCAAATAATGTGTACTCTAAAAACACTGAGAGAAATGGTATATTAACTTATTATTTAGGCAAGTAAATTGAACATTTACAGCAAAATTTTGTTTAAAATAAGATTTTTTCAAACTAACCTTAAATTTAATTTCTGAAATTATGACTTTTATAACAAAATTTTAATTTTATTACACATCTTATTAACATAGATTTAATTGATAGTTATAATTTTTATTAATTTAAATTTTTTTTTCACCCTAACATTGAATTTAAATTTTTGAACATTCCCTAAAGAAACAATTGGCTGTAAAAAAATTTAGCAAATTTTTATTTTAAAAGATTTTATTTTAAGGTTAGGTTGACCTCAAATGTAATTTTTCAATTATAAAAAAAAAAAAAAAATAAAAGACTAAATTCTTTATTAACATACAAATTCTACTAAATTCTTTATTAACATACAAATAATCGCAATTCAAATTTTTGTCAAATCCTTATTTAAAAAATTTTTTTTTCAACCTAACCTTAAATTTAATTTTTACAATTATGGCTTTTGCAATAAAATTGTATTAGCATTACATTTTCTGTTGACAAAAATATAATATAATTTTTGTTCAACCTAACCTCAAATCTAATTTTTTGTAACAAAATTTTAATAAAATTTCATTTCTAATTTACATAGGAATATATAATAGTTAATATTTTTATCAAAGTTCTATTTTAAACTGTTTTATTCAACCTAACCTTAAATCTTATTTTTGAATGTTGAGCCTTTTACAACATAATTTTAATACAATTTCATTTCTGAAATGTATAATAACTTAAATTTTTAACTTTTTTCTAAAATTTTTAGTTTTTTTAAGATTTTTTCAACCTAACCTCAAATAAAATGTTTCTAATTATAACTTTTATAACAAAATTTCAATGTCAATTAATTCTGTTTTAAAACAGTAACAATCGATAGTTTTCATTTTTAAAGAATTTTTATTTAAATAGATTTTTTTTAATCTAACCTCAAAATAATTTTCATTTTTAAAGAATTTTTATTTAAATAGAATTTTTTAATCTAACCTCAAAATAATTTTTTTGAATTCAGGGTTTTTACAACAGAATTTTATCTCCAATTGACATAAATACATAAAAGAGTTTAAATTTTAATGTAATTTTTATTGAAAAATATTTTATTCTACTTAACCTTAAATTAAAATTTTGCTGTAATGTCCTAAAAGCAATGGTATTAAAAAATTCCATATTAAGATAGTAATAATCTACAATTGTAACTTTTTCGCAAATTTGTATTAACGTAAATATTATTCAACCTAACCTCAAATCTACTTCTTATAATTTTGGATTGTCCAACCAAATGTTAATGGAATTTTATTTCTGATGGACATAGAATTTAATAAATTTGAATTTAAATTTTTAATAAATGTTTATTTAAACAAAAATTTTTTTAACTTAACCTAAAATTAAATTTTAAAAATACTCAAAATGGAATAGTGAACATTTATACCTTAGATAAAATTTAAAAATACAGTTAAAAAAAATCATTATGTTTTCCTTCCGCAAATGCCTGAGTTCGATCCTCGCCTGACAACATAAATATATTTTTATATAGCATCATCATGTCTTTAGTCTATTCTATGGTCTGGTTTATAGTCTAGTCTATAGTTTAGTCTACAGTTTAGTCTACAGTTTAGTCTATAGTTTAGTTTGCAGTCTTGTCTGTGGTTTAGTCTGTAGTCTAGTGCACAGTCTAGTCTATAATCCAATCTATATTATAGTCTATCGTCTATTCAATCATCTAGTCTATAGCATTTTATTTTCTATAGTGCAATCTATAGTCTAGGCTATATGCTACTCTATAGTCTAGCCTATAGTATATTCAACAGTCTAGTTTTTAGTCTATTCTATAGTCTAGTCTTTGGTGTATTCTATAGTCCAGTCTTTGGTCTATTCTATAGTCTAGTATTTGGTCTATTCTATAGTCAAATCTATAGTCTACTCTATAGTCTAGTTTATAGTCTATAGTCTAGTTTATAGTCTATAGTCTAACCTATTGTCTATTCTATAGTGTAGTCTATAGTCTGATTTATATTCTGGTCTATACTCTAGTCTATAGTATAGTCTATAGTGTAGTCTATAGCTTACTCTATAGTCTAATCTATAATTTAGCCTATAGTCTAGTCTATAGTCTAGTCAATAGTCTATTGTTCAGTCTATAGTCTACTTCATAGTTTAGTGTATAATCCGGTTTATAGTCTAGTCTATAGTCTAGTCAATAGTCTATAGTTCAGTCTATAGTCTACTTTATAGTTTAGTATATAATCCGGTTTATAGTCTAGTCTGTAGTCTAGGCTACGGGCTAATTTATAGTCTATGGTCAACCGTATAGTCTAGTCTGTGGTCTACTCTATAGTCTAGTCTATGGTCTACTCTATAGTCTAGTCTATGGGAATAAATTGAGATCTGTGAAGTATCTTTATTCAGTTGGGATAGATTTAAAGTTCAAGGGAATTGTGGATCCATAACTGAAGCTTATTCTTCAATGAAAACTATTGTATGACTATATATCATCTTAAAATCAAATCAAATTTGGAACTGTATAAAAATCCACGTGAAAAAAATTTGAGGCTATATAAATTTTTAAAATTAAGTAAATAGTCTTATTTAGCTTATTTTGAAACTACAAGAAGAATTGAAAAACATTAAAATTTTCTAATATAAAGGCTTGTTTTAAAATTATTTAATGGGTCACATAATATCTCGATAGTAAAACTTATATTGGCTATTTATTTTAGAGATTTAGTTTCATTTTTGTTCTAAAAAAGAGCCATTACAAAGGCTATTTATAGTGGGGAATTAAATCTAATTTTTAGTCATTTATGCTGTTTTAAAGCCATTCATTTAATTATACGAATACAATAGGTCGATATTAAAACTTATTTTGGATTGTATAAAAACACAATAGCGTAGTTAATTTAACTCTTTATATCTATGATTTAGTCTAATTTAGGTTTCTGTAAGGGGCCATGTTTAAAAGATTGTTTATTCCGCGATTGAGTGTAATAAAATATGATAAATACTACATGATTGATGCTAATATAACACTATGAAAGCATCTACTTTTTATTAAATTAAAAATTCAAGTTAAGCACGAGGGTAATAGCGATTTACTTTGAGATTAAGGAGTTTTGATACACTTGGAGGGAACAGAACCGGTCCAAAACTAGTCACTTGGCAGATTCTTCGCATTTAGTGATCGGTTTTAGTTTTGAAATTTTACATGAGAGAAACCTGTCATTTGTAATTAACGCCACTTAGGTACTGTTGCACTGGTCACAGGACTAGTCTAAATAAACCTGTTCAATGTTGGTCACTATATTTACTACAAATTTTCATAGACTCAGAACAAGTTGCCTTTAAAAAAATTAGTTTAGTTCAGAATCGATCTATATATGTATGTAGTTATTAAAAATATTTTTTAGATTTGAAAAATCTCTCGTAACATTTTTTCTAGTCCGATGAACTTGAAATTTTGTTCAAAATTTCACCATTTTCGACGTATGATGGATGTAGGGTGCAACTCTTATTTAAATAAAAGTTTGTTTGTTATTATTTCCTGAAGCCTTGTCTTTTGGAATATGTGAAACAAAAATATTAAGAAAAAATGGAAAATATTAGATCACTTTTTGTAATAAGACATCAATTTTTCATATTCAATTTAAAGTTGTTCATATAATTTTCAACCATTATTTTGGAATGTATCGGCAAGCTTAGATTTTTTTTATTTTTCTTTAATTTAATACGGAAATTATTTGAGAAAAATGAAACAAAAATATATTATAATTTTTCTCTAAGTGTATTATTTTTTTTATCCTTTGTATCCTAATACACGTGGTCTTTTCTTAATACTCATTTCATTGACTATTTGTTCTCTGGCTCTTTAAACTGCTCTAGTTTTTAATTTATTCTCTCTCTCTCGCAATTTTCATTTCTTTTCTCAATTTGGTTTTAGTTTTCCAAAAGCAGTTAATTTATTGCTCTGCTACATTTCGTTGCACAACATTGCATGTGAATATATATTTTTTCTTCTTTTAAGGAGAACTAGAGCTCTAGAGGACCTTTATTAATTATAAAAGACAATTTTTGTTGTTGTTTTCTTTAAACAAGAAAACCAGAAATCATTTTAGATATTTTAAGAAAGATAAAAATCTGCGCATTTGCGCTTTTTTTAAGGTTTTGAGTTAAACATTTATTTAGAGCAGGAAAATGTAGTATAAGAAAAATTTAGTCTCTAATTTTAAAATGATTTTTTTTATGAAGAATATATTTTGTTGTTATAATTTTCCCTAAATGAGGTTAAAAAACGGAAGTGGTTTTTAGTTTAATTTAAGTTTAAGTTTAACGATTATTTTATTTTTTAAAGAGAGGGAGTTTTTTTTCACGAGAGTTGTGTGAACATTTAGGGAAATATTTATAAGAGGGAAAACAAGCAACAGGATAGTTTTCCCTTTCTAAATATAAATTGAAATTAATTGAAGGCCTTTAGAGAAATAAGTGAATGTAATTAGCAGGAATTTAAAATTTTTCGTTGACCTCAAATGTAAGTTTTTATGAAGACATAAATTGGATTTTATAGAGTCTTAAATTAGCTGCATTGAAATATTGTTTCCTTTTTTTATATGCAACCAAAATTTTTAAAAAAACGTGAGAAAGAAAATCTAAAAATTTTATACAAATCTTTCTTAATGTCCTGCAATTTTTCATCAATTACTTTGAAGAAAAAATTAATTACAACTAATCCATCATTGTCTACTTTTTACTCTCATTGGCTTGTCATTAGCATGTCATTAAAAAACATAAAAAAATAATCATAACTAACCTCAAAACCTTCAAACAAAACATTTAAAAAATTAACATAAATTTCACATATAAATATGTAAAAAATTTTCAGTAAAAATCTAAATTATTTTTCCTCAGCCCTTGTAAGGAAAATTTTTGTAATTTCCTGACAAAAAATTTTCTGTCTTTAGGACGATAAAAATTGTAAAAATCTAGTTTAGTTTTTTAATAGACATCCTTAACAAAGAGAGGTTCAGCAATTTTTTATGTGTGTGTTTTCAAAAGTAATTAAAGAGGTTTTTCCTTCTGTGGTCACGTATGCAAAACAATTGTTACTTATTGTTTTTTTACTACTTGACTTGTTAAACTTAAGTATTATTGTTAGGTAATAAAAAAAAGGATATAATTTTTTTAGTATTAAAGATATTTAAGAACAACAATATTACTAATTGCTGAGGAGAGAAATTTACATAATAAGTGGCTTGGAAGCAATTTGAAAGGATAAGAGATTTTTTTTTTGGCAGAGAGGAAATAAGGAACCTGTTTTAGGGAAACTAAAAATGTATAAGACTCTTCAAAAGGTTTTATTTAATATTTTATTATTATTATTATTATTATTATTATTATTATTATTATTATTATTATTACTATTTTGTATTATTTTTCGGAAAAAATATCAAACAAAACATTTCAATATTTTTTTAAATATTTATTATTTAACATCATTTTACTGTAAAGGCAGACTATAGCTTCTTATAAACGCTTTCTTTTTCTTCCTAGTTTTAAAGATATCGCATTTCTTATTAAATCGAAAGAAATTGACAGTAATTATTTTTAGAATACGTTTATTAAAAAACTTTTTTTCAATCTAACCTCAAATAAAATTTTTGTAATTTTAGTCTTTACTACAAAATTTTAATTACATTCATTGTTAACACAGAAATAATGTACAGTTTTATTTTTTACTAAATTTTGATTTAAATAGATTTTTTTCAACCTAACCTCAAATTTAATTTTTGCAATTATAATCTTTACAACAAAATTTTAATGGCATTATATTTCCAATTAATACATACAAAATAGACAGTAAACATTTTTAGTAAATTTTAATTTACCCTCATTTTTTCAACCTAACCTCTATATTTATTTTTAAAAATGTTCACTTTTCCAACAAAATTTTAATAACATTATATTCATTATTAAACAATTGACATTGAAAATTTTTACTAAATTTTAATTTAATTAGATTTTTTTCAACCTAACCGCAAATTTAATTTTTGCAAATATCAGCCTTTACGATAAAATTTTTATGCCATTACATTTTCCATTAATATAGAAACAATTGACAGTTAAAATTTTTAGTTAGTTTCAATTTAGACAGATGTTTTTCAACCTAACCTCAAATTTAATTTTTGCAATTAGGGCTTTTAAAACAAAAATTTTAATGAAAATGTATTCCTTATTAATACATAAATAATTAACAGTTGAAAATTTTAGTTAATTCTATTTTTTTCGATCTAACCTCAAAATCTAATTTCAAATATTTTGGTTTTTACAAATAAATTTTAATGTTATTACATTATTTATTAATATAGAAACAAATAACTATTAAAATTTTTTGTAAATTTAAATTAAAACAGATTTTTTTTCAACCTAACCTAAAAATTTAATTTTTGCAATTTGACTTCTATAACAAAATTTTACTAAATTTAAATTCCTTACAAAAACATAAATGATAAAAAGTAAAAACTTTTAGTAAATTTTAATTTAAACAGATTTTTTTCAACCTAACCTCAAATTTTATTTTAAAAATTTAAACTTTTACTACAAAATTTTAATGCCATTACATTTCTTATTAACATACTAATAATTGATTGTTGTCATTTTTAGCAAAATTTTAATTAAACAGATTTTTTTCAACCGAATCTTAAATTGATTTTTTTAATTTTGACTTTTAAATACTTGTTTATGTTATGTACCAGTTAAAATTTTTAGTAAATTTTAATTTAAACAAATTTTTTTAACATAACCTTAAATTTTATTTTCAAAATTTATTTGTTTAAATTTTAATAAATTTTCGTTCTCTTATAATGAACAAAAAAATTGTTTTTTTGCAATTTTCATTCAATTTTTTCAACCTAAAATTTTGATTTAAATACATTTTTTCAACCTAACCTCAAAATTTAATTTTTTAAATTTTGGTTTTTACGACAAAATTTTAATGCCACTACATTCTTTATAAATATAGAAACAATTGACAGTTAAAATTTTTAATAAATTTTAATTTAAACAAATTTTTTTCAACCTAACCTTAAATTTAATTTTTGCAATTTTTACTTATTAATAGATAAACAATTAAGGGTGAAAATTTTTTGTAAATTTTAACTTAAACAGATTTTTTTCAATCTGACCTCAAAGTTAAATTTTTTACAACAAAATTTTAATGCTAAAACCTAACCTCAAATTTATTATTTTTATTTAAATTCTTTGGTATTTTATTTCTAATTAAAATGGAAACATATGGTATGCTTTAATTTTTAACAAATGTTTATTAAACGACATTTTTTTCAACATAACCTCAAATTAAATTTTTGCAATTTTGACTTTTATAACAAAATTTTAATAACAGTCTATCCTTTATTAATATAGAAACAATTGAAAGTAAATTTTTTTTAAACAATTTTTCTTCAACCTAACCTCAAATTAAAATTATATTCATTATTTTTTAACACAGAAACATTTACAGTTATAATTTTTGCCAAATATTTATTTAAACAGGTTTTGTTTAACCTAACCTCAAATTTTATATCTGTAGTGATAACTTCTTTTGTAAAATCGTCCCTTAAATGTCATAAACCCGCAACAAATATGTTTTTTTTTATATTTTTTTATAAAATTCCCTCTCACAAACTTCCCACCACTTGCTAAATCTCTCAACTCCTTTTTTTCCACTTTCATTTAATTACACATAAATCACTAATAAATTTCCCAAAAAAAAATAAAATAAATATCCTTAATTAACCGCAAACAATCCAAATGAACAAATACACTTAACTCCTAAAAAAAATAAAATAACAACAAAATACTTACAATTGATTTACGATCATACGATTGCTATGTAAATCATATGACTTCAATAGATCGAGATAGAGAGAGAGAAAAAACCAACAAGAAACTCTTAAAAAAATGATGCTAAATTAACCCGTACATTACGGAGGAAAAAAACAAATGCAAATCCAAACAACAATACCTTAGAAAACTAACATTAAATTTAAATGCTTTAAATGCAAAAAAGGTAATTAATCATTTTTGCATGCAGATACTAGGCAAAGATGAAATAGGGTGACCCGCCATGTATTATGTAAAGGATATTAAAGCACCCTTTTCTTTTTTGCTTGAATTTTGCATTTCAGAGTTAAATTTCGATTTGTATAGAAATTAATTCTAAATAATAAATCTTTAACACCCTTGTAGTCAATTGCTATTACAATAAGCAGGCGGTATAAATTAAAAGAGTAATATTCGGTTTGTTAAGCAAAAAACTAATATTTATTTAAGACTAAAGAAAGGATTTTTTAAAAGAGGATTTGCAAAAGATATGGAGCAATGCTTTGGGAAATATGGTATAGATACGAGTACTTAATGCAAATTTCAATATGAGGCTGGATTTAAATTAAATGGTAAATAATCTTTTAAGAATATGGTGCTAGTAAGAATATGATGATAGCTGTTTTTAAAATTTAAAAACTTTGACCTTGACCTTACATTTAGCTAAATTTAAATTTTTATTACTTAAATTTAACTAAATGTATAACTAAAATGTTAAAAAGCTAAAAATTAATATATAAAGCCTTAAAACATCTCAAAATTAATAATTTTTGCTAAAAGATATTCAAGGTTAAAGTTCGCAAAAGTATTTAATTTGTCGAGGAGATATTATATTTTTATGACCTTTGATCTTTCATTTATTAAATAACATAAAAGTAATTGTTAACATCCTGTAAAGTGGAAGGTTGAAACAAATTTATGATCAATATTAAGGCCTATCAAAAACTTTTTAATTTTTATAGAAAATATTATG
Organism: Protocalliphora azurea; assembly: GCA_932274085.1. Classification (NCBI taxonomy): domain Eukaryota; kingdom Metazoa; phylum Arthropoda; class Insecta; order Diptera; family Calliphoridae; genus Protocalliphora; species Protocalliphora azurea. Next base: position 12,871,971 of record OW026523.1, read on the forward strand.
CTATAAAACCTGAGAAACTAACTAAGCGCCTAATAATAAAATAAACTATGAACTTGAACAATTTTTTCAAAAATATTCAAAAGTTTTTATAGTTGAACTGAAATCCAATGTAATGTAAAAATACTAACATAACAATCAATCGATAAAAAAGTATTCCTTTAAGTTCTATAATATTTTCCCGGCAGCTAAAACGCTTTTGTGATGCTCTTTGACCTTTGATATGTTAAGAAAAAAAAAAAATATTACTTTCATTTAGTTAAATAAAAGCCAAAAAATCAGTGACCTTTGACCTTTAATGTTAAAAACAAAATAAAAGCATTTTTTTACATTTTGAGGACGGAAAGATGGACTTAATTTCTGTTCAATATTAAGAATTTTTCAAAACTATTAATTAACATAGAAAATCGTAAATTTGAAATAAAAAAAATCTGTGATCTATAACCTTGAACGTCTTGTGTACGAGAAAAGTCATTCAAATTTTTTTTACATTTTATGGAGCTGAAGGACGGACTGAATTTAATAACAATTCAGTCCGTCCTTCCATTCTATTAAGTTCTATAATATTTTCCTTCTATTAAGTTCTATAATATTTTCCTTTAAGTTCTATAATATTTTCTCAGCAGCTAAAACGCTTTTGTGATGTTAAGAAAAATTATTAGTTTCATTTAGTTAAATATAAGTCAAAAATTCTGTGAAGTTTGACCCTTAATGCTAAAAAAATAAAAGAATTTCAACATTTTGAGGATCTGGTGGACGGAAAGACGGATTCTATTTCTTTTCAATATTAAGACTTTCTCAAAAACTATTAATTTACATAGAAAATCGTAAATTTGAGATAAAAAGCAACTCTGTGACATGTGACCTTGAACATCTTTTTTACGAGAAAAGCCATTTACAATTGCACAATTTTACAGCTAAATAAAGGTATATTTAAAAGTTTATTATCAATTTAATTAAAATGTAGTTAAGAAATTCAAAATAAGTTAAATTAAAACTTATACCTAATAAAATATATTCCAAATAATTCCATAATATTCCGTATTTCATAATTTAATATACTGAATAAGAAAAAAATTATTTTAAGCTTTTGTGTACCAGATTTTTAACAACATTTGTATGTAACCAAAATATTCCATAATTTACTGCACCCCTCGTCACAAGCTTCCTTATTAAAGTGTCTCCCGTGTTCGAGTTGATAGCCGTACTGCTTAGCATCAGAGTAATCAACTCAACTAAGAATTCACTTATACTTAACGAAGCACCTCTATCCTAATGTTATTAAAGGCTCCTTCTATATCTATAAAAGCTGCCAAGATATATTCCCTATGCAACAGACCCCGTTCAATATAACCCACCAGTTATGCAGTGCACTCTCAATAGACTTACCCTTAAGATAGACATGTTGAGCATCGCTGATGACCTGAGTTCCCATACTCCTCCCAAAACACGGATCGATCAGTCTTTCTATTGTCTTAAGTTGAAAAGACGATAAGCTGATCGTTCTACAATCATTGGGCTTCGAGTGAGTCGTCTTACTCGCTTGTAGTATAAAAATGACCCTAATCTCTTTCTATCCCCTAGGAATATATCTCACCCTGAGACATTGCCTGAATACTTCCACGAGTAGTGAGATGGCCCTGTCATTGACGTTCTGTAGCATGGTCGAAACTTGTACGGCCCAAATAAGTTTACCGCTCATCTTATCTTGTTTCTAGTGATCACCTTCTCTATTGTATCAATATCACCCTCGTCTGATCCGGACTGTAGGTTATCGCTGACACTACCTGCCCGTCCATCAGATTTTATATCCCTACAGCCTGGAAAGTTAATCTCCGTCAGTAAGCTATACTCTGTCCACGAGTTGTCCGCACGTTATATGTATCCAGATGCCACAGAATCCTTGGATAAAACACGCCTGAATCTAGAGAACTCGTTCATAGAGTTCACGAACTCACACTAATTCACCCATGATGCCCATTTCACGGTTTGATATCCCTCTTATACTTAATTAAGTTTTCATTATGGCTTTTCAAATCAACATCACTCCTCGTTAACTTGATCCTATTAAACAATCTCCTAACTGTAGACCGTTGGTCTCTAAGTTTGCTGGCCATTTCGGCTGCTTCCGTTTCCCAGGATAAATCACCGGGCAATTGTGCTTAAAGTTATTCCTAATTACATCCGTGAAATTGTTCACAAAATCCTCGATGCAAATTAATTTGCACCACTGATATCCTATTTGGGTTTATCAGATTTATAGTATCAAAATCTAATCACACCGAACGCAAAATTGACAACCCCCCAAGTGACTCCAACTTCTTCGGAGACCAATGATCTACTTCGAATCTGAAACCTCTGCCTTGGTTCTCCCTATGGGTCATGGAGCTCACAAACTTCCATTAAGAAGACATTCATTCTGGAATGTTTTGAGGAAACCATGCTGTCACTATTAGACGCAGGGGCAACTTAGACGCCAGTATCACCACAAGTTTCGCCTCCTAATAAAGAGCATCGCTTTTAGCAACAGCGTTCTTGAGAAATTCAAAAGATTTCTCATTTTCACAGTTGATAACTTTGATAATACCTCGTGAAAGATACCTCGTGCGGCCTTCGTCTTATAACGACGGACAAAATTTTGTAACAAACTTGGAATCTATTTAAAAGCTTTTGAAAAGTTAAATAAAGCTATGAAAAGATTCAGAATAATTTAAATTTAACTTACTCCTAACGAAATATATATCATTTGTGTTATTAAAAAAAAATAAAAAAAATAAGCTTTGCTGTAACATATGGACGGAAGGACGGACATAATTTTGTAGCAAAATTTAGACTTTTTTTTAAGTTTTGATATATTTTATTAAGATATAATCAATAAGTTGAGAACAAATGATACTAAGAAATAATTTTAGTAAGATATGTTTTTAGCATTTTATTTTTTCAACTACAGTTTTTTTTATATCTTTTAAAAAATTGGAAAAAATATTGAAAAGTTACCAAAAATATTCTTTCTTTATTAGAAAGAAAAATATTTTTATATTAATTTTTTTAATATAAAAAGAAATTCTCTCTAAAATTTGTAATATTTTTTACTTTCGTTTTCATCCTTAACGAATTTTATATGATTTTAACATCTTTTCAGCTTAACATTGTCTTGTCTACTAAATGATAATTAAAATTTTCAACACATACTTAAAATAATATTGTTCCTAAGACTACTATTTTCCATTTAGATATTTTTAACCCTAAAACCTTTTGTTAAAAATTTCTATTAAAAAAATATTTTTTAACTAACAAATTTGTCTAAATTTTACCTCGAAAATCTAAAGGATTAAGAGAAAATTTGTTAGTTTTTTCCATTGTTTTTCTACCCCTTTAACGGTGGTAAACTTAAAAATATCACCTCAGTGACAAGTTTTAGGAGAAAATCCTTTGTTATTTTATATAAAAAAAAAACTAATATTTGTTTTATCCCTGTTTGGGAAAATTTTAATAGAAAAAAAGGGTAACATTTTAAAGAAAAATAAATGTTAACATAACCTCAAAAAGCGTGCAAAATTTTTCAACTCTTTTTTTTTTAAGAGAAAATAAAAGAAAAATTGCACAAGATTTTTTCTTTGCTATTGTTTTAATAGAAATTTTTTTGAGTTTTCTTCGGGAAAAGTGACCTTAATCAAATTTATTAACTAGATTTTAGGACAAAAAAGAGTTTTTTAAAAAAAATTTCAACAGCTTCTTTTAAGAAAGGTTTGTTAAAAGGTTGAACAGAACAACATTTTTAAACTAAAGATTTATAAGATTTTTTTTTATTAAAAAAAAAACTAACAAAAAAGTTTTGATGTTAAAAATAGAGAGAGAAAGAGAGAATTGAATTAAACTAAACACTCAAATAAAATGCAGGACCATAAAATAATCCCAATATTTAAAACTGGAGCAATGTGTAGAGATTATTTTTATTTATTACAGTTCTCAAAAATTTTCCTTATATTGGTTCCTTAGCTTAATTAAACTGTTTCTTAATTTTACTTTAATCCTAAAAGCAAAATCTTGCTGATCCATGTTTTTCTTACATTTTTTTCTCAGCAGTATTCTTTGGTGTATAAACTTTCTTTTTAAACTAGTTTCACTTACTTAATTTGAAATATCATTTCCAATTGAATGATTTTTAATTTAAAAATGTTTCTTAAACGTTTTTATCATTTCATTATCCTTTAGTTAGAAAACAAAAAAAAAAAATAATAAAATTGTTGTCTACACACCTTTTCGTAAATTGCTATAATTTTAAAATCCTTTAAGGAATTGAGAAAAAATTTAACAAAAAACTAATTCAAGTGCATAAACCCTCCCATCAATTAAGAAATTTTGCAAACGTAATCATAATTGCCCAAAAGTAAAGCAAAAAGAAAAAAACTAAATGTCAGCTATAAATTTAGAATCTAGCAAAATTTTTAATTTTCAAATTGCTCAATAATTATAAAGGATTTATGTGTTACCAAAAAAGGATACTACTAGTGGTAGAAAAAACAAAATCATCTTCATTATCTCTCTATATATCCATCTGTCTGTCTAGTTTCTCTTATATTTATTTGCTTTAATATTAAAAACAATGTTTAATTTAAAAAATCCTTTGCAAGACATCTTTTTTCTTATTCCTTACTCTCTCGCTAGTAAAACAATTGTCTTATTTGTGGGTCCTTTTTTGCTACAAAGTAGCCTTTACACAATATGCTCTGATTATTAGGGCCATTGTTTAACTGTCTCACTAAGTGATTTACGTTAGAAAACATCGATTTTTATTTGTTAGTTATTCATACTTTCCCTTTTCTTGTTCATTGCACTAGAGGGGTGGTAAGTATGAAGTTTTATTTCCTGTCTTGTAAAAAAAATATCCTTTTTTCTTAAATTATTTCATAGTTTATGGTTTATTTTTATATGTTTCCTTGTGTTTCATGTTTAAAACAATTGCAAATTTTGACAGTTTTTCTTTTCTTGTTCCAGGACAAGAAGTCTTTATAGGCAAAAGTTATGATTATAAACAATATTGTTGTTTTAAATTGTTATCTTTTGGTAAGAAGATTTTTTGTACTCTTTACTTGCGAAGAAAAGAGTTCTTATGAAATTGAGTGTGAAATATTGTTAAAATTTTGTTTCCGACTTCAGAATATTAATAGAATGTATGACTATTGTTTTAAAAGTAAAAAGGAATCATATTCCATAGTTATTAGCTTCCGGTTAACGGTTACTATTGTTTAAAAAAAAAGATATTTTTAGGAAAAAAGAGAGCAAGACTAAATGATTGCTTGACCATTATAATAAAAGAAAAACTAGTAACAAAACTAGATATTAGAGTACGAGAGTTGATAGTAGGTGGTCCTAAAAATAAATTGATTGTAAATCTTCTATAGACCCCAATAAGATTGTATTTTATTTACTGATTTGGTATGAAACAACTTTAATCGCAGCTATTTAAATAATTCGAAATTACTTTTATCGTAAGCTGATACTTTTAAAATCCCACATCTAAAATCCTGTATCTAAAGAAGAATCTAAAATTATCCTTGTATAACAAATCCTGCCATGTTTTCTTTAAATTTTAAACTAAGCCCCAAACCATAGAATACAACTAGAAGTTAATGTGAAAGATAAAAACCTAAATGAGTTGTAAAAAATCTTATCCATACAACAACGAAATATATATTTTGTTTTTGTGTTTTGAAAAAAAAAAAAATAGTAAAATAGTTGAAAATTTATTTTGAACTGCCTCTCTCATAAACATCTAGTTGCATTCTTCTTCAACAAATTTTTTAAAAAATTATGTGAGCACATGTTGCAGATTTTTTAAAGATAATATTAATCCCGATCTTAAGGAATATTTATTTAAATATACCTCAGAGAAATTATGCCTTACATCAAAAACAGATCATTTTGCGATCATTATAAAAAGGCAAAAATATGACAAAAATCTTTAGCAAAAAATATTTTAATATTTTGAATCTTTAAAAACATGTAAAATCAAAAATATTTTTTTAAAAAGAAAATCGATTTTAATTTAGAATTATGAGATCATTTTGTGATCACTATAAAAAAATATTGTTTAAAGCAAATATGACGAAAATCTTTAGCAAAAAATATCTTAAAAAGATTTAATAATTAAAATCGAAAATATTTTTTTTAAGTTTGTACGAAAAAAAAACGTTTTTAATTTAAAAATATGAGATACAAAAAATGTTCTTCTAATTTTGTAATTAAAAGTTTTTTTTATAAAAATACAAAAATTAGTATTAAGTTTTTAAATATATCAAATTCTCAGGATAGTATTAAGTGTGCTACAGTCTTTTATAGAAATTTTGATTTTATTTTTATCAATATTCTATATTCATAATTTATATATTCTTTTTCAGCACATAGCATATTTTAAAATACCAAATATTTGTTTAATTATTTAAGAAACTCGAAGCAGTATTAAACTATTTGTACTTCCGTCTGTCCTTTAAAAGTGTATTCAATAATTTTGCTTTTAAAAATTTTTTAAATGTTCTCCAAGTGCTTAAATTAAAAAAATAAGAATATTTTAAATATGAATTTTAATATAAATTTATATCTAAATTGTTGGCTATAGCCTACAATATAAAACAAATACAAACACTGGCCTTGCGACCATTTTCAAAAAAAGTTAATTAATTTCGTTTTTTTAACATTTTTCAAGGTTTGAAAAATTTTTTAATATTTTAAACATTAATTAATTTTATTATTTTATACGTCGTTTGATAAATTTGTGCTATAATACATGCGATTTTCAGTGTTGCCAGGAGATGAGAAAAAAAGAGGCTAAATTGTAGTTTATGAAAGGTCAGAACAGGCTAAATGCCCCAAAAATAAGGTCGGAAAAAAGCTAATATTTTTAAACTTTTTTTTAGTTCTCATTACTTGTTGTTATTTTTTTTATTGTAATAAATTTATAAATAAAATATGGAACCGTGTTAGCAAAATGGCCCACTGAAAAATAGCTCATAACATTCCCATACAAATTTCGCTTATATATCATAAAAAACTATAAAATATTTTAAAGTGATTTGCCATTTTTTAATTATAATTCCTTATCGATTAATAATTTCCAGATAATTGGATGATTTTTGCTTTTATAAGAATTTTTAAAAATTCTATTTATAAATAAAGACTGACTACGAAAAAATAGTCCTTTGAATTTTTTTATCATAAAATTTAAATCTGAACTAAAATTTTAATTAATTAAAATGTAATATACTTAGACTAAAAATAAAATAAAAATAATATTATTGTGATTTGCCTTCATAAAATTTTCATATGATTTTCTAATATTCCCATATTAGTGTTGTTGAATAAAAGTTTTAAACCTCTATACCATATATTTGTATACCGGATAGTACAACTACTAATAGACAGCAAATTTTTCTTTAAACTGGAAAACTTTTTGAGAAATTTATATTTTTTTTTTTTTTTCATAATTTACACAGGTCCCTTCTCTGTCTGAACATACAATCCACATAATAGAGTTTATTGAAACCTTCGAGTTTTGATTTTCAAGTATTTTGCTCAAAATTGTTTTTCGGTTTTTTCTTGCACTGACGATATTTTACGTTTACTAATATCTTAAAGTTAAAAACTAAAAGGGTTTTAACACTGACAAACGTCATGTTTTTGGATCATGACCCTTTCTGATCCAAAAATATGACGTTTTAAAAGACGAAAAGAGCTAAAAACTTCAAAAAGGTGTACTTGTTTAAATGCTTATAACTTCCAAACTATACACGATAGATCTACCATTAAAGACAACCATTATAACGACATGTATAACGTTTATTTATATCAAAATTTCAAAGTCCAAAGTTGGATATATAAAAATGAAACCATTATATCTCAAAAACGGTATTATGAAAAATCTTAAAAGATATATAATGTTGATATAACGCTTCTCCTATATAACTAGTGTATTTAGGGTAAAGTCAATCTTTAATTCATATAAGACGTCAACAAGTTGAAAAAAGCAAAATTTTTCTAAGATTTTAAAACACAACAGTTTTAAATTTTTATAAAATACAAAAAAAAAAAAAATATTTTTTTAGTAATATTTCATGGACCGATTGTAGCGAATTTGAATAACATAATTCTTGGGAGCTTTAGATATATTTCGTTTTGTGTAAAAAAAATCCTTTTATTCATATTTTCAACAAAATGTTTTCCAAAAATTTTGGTTTATGGTTGTCAAGTAATATTATTTGTAAAAACGCAAAATTTTTTCGTTAATAGGCTTCAGTTTCTATGGTTAATGAAAAAATTATTATAATAATTAAAAAATAATTATATATGATTTGAAGAATGAAGTGCCGCAAGCGAAAATTTTCTCGTTTTTTTTGCGAATTAATGCATAAAAACTTTTATATGGATGATTCTCTAAAAATAAACTTGGTAAAAGTCAATAAGAAATTATATTCTTCTTTGTTGAAATACTAGCCTTTTAAAAGCATTTTTTAAAATAAAAAAGGCTAGAAAAAAAGCTAGAAGCTAAAACAAAAATTTTCAGGCTAAAATAAAAAAGGCTAGATTTAGCCTTTAAAAAGCTAAAATGGCAACACTGATGATTTTCTTAAGTCCATAAAAACCCTAAGCTGCACAAAAATATCTGTCCTTTCGTCTGTCTTGTCAAGAATATTTTTAATTTGTTCCTAAAATTTAAACATTTTAAATGTAATGGATTACCTGTTCTTCTGTTGGTCCATCAAATATGTCCTAGGCTTGTTTTAATTTTATTAATTTGTAGGCCCCTTTTGAATAGGTGTTTTATGATAATATATATATATATATATATATATATATATATATATATATATATATATATATATATACATTGATTTCTTTTAATTACATCGCAAACTTACGCTAAACTAAACTATCTGTCCTTCCGTCTTTTCTCTAACATAAAAATTTTAGATAAATTCTCTAAAATGTTTTTAAGTTTAAAAAGAATTACATATTTTATGCATTCCAATGAATGAAATTTTATTTATTAAAATATAGTTTCTGCTAAAATACCAAAGAATTGACTTAGTAATATAAAACTAAGTTCACACTACGCTAATATTTGACGATTTTTGCAAATATTTGCTTTGCGTAATGTGAACACGAAATATTTTTACTATTCAAACAAATTAACAATTGATTTTAGACAAACAAAACTATTTGCTAAAAATTTACTAAAAATGCCGCTAGTGTGAACATTGTGTGAATAGAAATTGTAAAATATTTGCTCTATTTTTAGTGACTTTTTTCTTTCTCTTTTTGATCTTACAAAATAAATGTAAGATCAAACAAAGGCTGTTGCAACTATTGATGCATTGGACGGCTTGAGTTGAAAAAATTATTTTTGTGTAAAAAAAAGAATTGACCAATTTATATTTTATCTATTAAAATATAGTTAAAAAAAAAACTTTTATTTAAACATAATAATACTTGCTATTTTTTAAACCGCTTAAGGTGGCACGGAAAGAAAACAATGTTGTTTTGTGAAGACAGGACTATTTTGTAAATGACGAGAAAAAGAAACAGGATTGTTCTTTTGTATAAATGTAAATTACTTATAAAAAATTTTAATATATATTTTTTTTAGGTGCATATTAAATCTTCCAACTATTCGATTGATAATAGTTCGTATTTCCTAAAACTCTCTAAATATTTTACTTTGTAAATTTTATAAATATTTTAGCATTTAGTGTAATGCTTTACACTAAATAAAAACGCTACAAACATTAACTTGTCATTCAAATATTCCGAAATTCTCTCAGAAAATTGTTCTAAATTGATTGAAGCAAAATAAAAAATAACATTTTCCTATAAATTTATTTAATAATTAATGTCAAATAAATTTATGCTAGTTGTGTGTTAAAATAAATAATTTTGAGTAAATAATTTTCTCTTAATCTGAACAGGCTTAAAATATTCTATCCCTTCTCATATTTTACGATATTGTATAGCTTTTTCATCCAACAAAAAATGTCAAATAATACGGGTAATTTGAAGAAAAAAAAACAACTCTTTACTTAGTCGCAAAAATTACGGGAAAACACGATGAAATATTTCGTGTCAAATATTAGCGTAATCTGAACTAAGCTTAAGAAATTTTAGCTATCTGTCTCCTCCGTTCGTACTGTGAAAATTACATTAATTTTACTTTTTAAAGTTCACAAAGTACTTAAGTTTAGAAAAGTTAACTTAAATTTCAATGGATTTCATTGGTTCTAGAGTTTATCCTTAATATGCTACATTCTTTTTCATTCTATAAGAAACCTAAGTTGCATTAAATTATTTACTCTTCGGCATGTATCATAATAGGGTCCTAAATTTGTTTTTACCAAAAATTCTGATTTTACTTTTTATTATTTACAGTATTTCGAATTGGATTTTTTTATTTTTAATATTAATATATTTAATTGATCTTTTTATTAATCGCTTGTGAGCTCATAATTTGTATTACAAGGTAAAAGTCACTTTCAGTTATATACAGGGCTGCCAGATTTGGCCCCAAATTTGGGGAATTTTTGTTGCAGAAAAGGATGAACATTTTGGTTGGAGGATTAGGGATTTTTTTGGGGATATTAAAAACATTTTGGGGATTTTTCGGGGAAATTTTATTATAATTGCATCTTTTGTTTAATTAATAAAATTGGTATTTTGGATTAAAATTTAACTTGCAAGAACTAGTGCAAGTAGTATTTAATATGCTAACAATCCTTACAAGCAACGCAGGTGTTTAATGCGTATTTTCGCAAATTTCGATATAGCATGCAGAAAGAACAACAGGAGGCGTCTTAGCTCTTTAATATAATTGAATACAGTTGAATTATCGGCTGTTATTTTTGAAGTTTAAAGAGTTGCAGCTTTTTTTCTTATTTAACTAAATGTCAAAGAGCGATTTAAAAGTAATAAACAATTTAGGGGATATATTACTGATAATATCAAAAAGTTGATATTGAATTTTCTCGCTTTGAAAAAAGAACAAATCATGTAATTTTACAGTTTCTTACGTTTTTATATTTCCCAATATTCTTTTCGAATTTGACGTTTTTTTGTAATATGATGCTTTATTTTTAAAATATATGTTGTATAAATGATTCCGTACTTATTTTTTATAAAACAAATCATTCTGGAAATGCTCAAACATAGAGAGTCTTATATATTTTTTTCAAGATTTTGGAGAAATATTTTTAACATTTTCGGATTGGCTAAAAAAAGTATCTGGCAGCCCTCGTTTTATAAGTAACGTAAGCCGTATAAAACTCTTTTCCCTTTCGTCCATCCACCTAAAACAAAACTATTTAAGTAAGTAAATAACTTACATTTTTGTTATCAGCAGTGCTTGGGTTTGAACAAATTAAATATTTTTAGTTTCAAATAATTGTAATAATTTATACTTCATTTGTTTATATAGAATTTGTGCTAAAACACATAATAAATTGCGTAGCTTTATGAGAAATATTAGCTGCAACAAGCCATCTGTCCTTCCGTCTGCCTATTAAAAAAATATTTATAAATAATTTTTATTTTGAAAATTTTCTGAAATGTTTTTCAAGCTGCTGGGGATTAAAAAAATTTACAATATTTGAAGTTTAAGTAAATTAAAAAAATCTATATTTCGTTGCTTAAACTGCAGCTAGTACTAAAATACGAAAATATTTCCTGGTTCTGCAGGAAACACGAGCTGTTCCAATTTGTCTGTCCTTCCTTCAATCTTCTATGAAGTTTTGTTTTTTCCATAAATCGTGGGTTTCTTATCTTAAGGTCATTGAATTTTAATTTCCTTGGAAACTTGTTTCTATCACAGCCAACAAGTAGCAGCTGGAATAAATATTTGAAATATTTGAATAAATATTTGATGGGAATATTAAATTGTTGATCTAGAAATCCTTAAACGAAAGTGTTATTTAACAATTATAAGAAGATAAGAAAAGAATCACCAAATTTAAATATGAGAGAAAAACAGTTTATTAAAAGATAAGAAATTGTATTTGGGAGATAAGAATTTTTTTTTTTTTATAAATATTGACTTTAATAAATCATGATATCAAAGTACACAATAAAAAACAAAATTATTGTTTATTGATCAAGATAACTATTTACTAAATAATAACTTTTGTCGGATTATAGAAAAGACCCTAAGCGCTTTATTTAACTAAAATTTAATTTTTTAGGGATTTTAAGATTGTTTTTTTTTTTTTTTTTTTTTTTTTTTTACATGAATCTCGGTTTTTAATAAATTGTGACAGCTGTCAATAATTGTAACAAGGCATATCTTGTTCAGCAAAAATTATGAGAAATTCCTTAGCACTGAATGGCCTTTAAAAACAAACTGTAAAAAGATTAACAGAATTTTTATTTCACACTTCATAATATTTTCTGGGACATAAGACACAATTTTATGAAACAATATTTGCCAGACAATTGTTGTTAGTAATATTTTTCAATTGTAATTGAAAATAAAGAAATTAAAACAAAATTATTATAAAAAAATTTTTTGTTACATATTGAAAGGATTACAATGTGTAATTTGTTGTCTCAACATAAAGGATTAAAAGTCACAAGACAACACACAACTGTTATTTACTTTGTGTGAATAAACATTTATTTGCCTGTGGTCACCCAACCCTTTAAACAAAGGGTTTGTTACTTTTTTTTAGTTTTTCAATTAAAATCCTTTAGAAATTTACTAAAAATATTAAAATAATTGGCCGGCTTATCTTGTTATGCCCATAACGGGATACAAGTTAACATGTAAGACCAAATGTCATCTTGTATCTTGTCTTGTCATGATGACATTTCAATAAACACATTTCAAAAAGAGAACAATAGAAAAAATATGTCAAAATATTTGTCAAACATTAGAAATGTAACATTTCAAATTTAAACATCTTAAGAAAGTTTAATTTAGTTTCCTTTTTTTGGTATTTACTATCCTGCGTGTGATAAACGTAAGAAGGATAAGGGTTAAGTACAGGACATAGAATAAAACAAGTTTTCCTTTTACAGGACTTGTTAAACTTTGTTACATTAACAGGATAGTTAAAAATAATAAATAAAGTTCTTAAATGAAACTCTCATAAAAAGACAGATTTTAAAAATTAAAAAAAAATTAATACTTATATCCTTCAATGCAAAAAAAAGGATTAAAAAAAATTTAAAAATAAAAATTACAAGATTTTTCAATTAAAATAAATTAAACTATTTGAACCACTTAAAGGTAATTTCTTAAAAAAAAAGCTTGAATTTAAATAGAACAAATAAACAGAAATATAAAAGATTTAAAGAATTTTGTAAAAAAATAAAAATCTTAAATTTAATGGAAAATTTTATATAAAAAAAAGAATTCCCACAATAGCCTCCTTTACAAACTATAAAACTTAAGAAAACAAGTAAATAAATGTGATTTTATTTATAAAAGTCATTGGTCAAGTTTTTGGGAAAACCAGCAATTATTAAAGCTGCTATAAAAATTTAACTTTAGGTTTCTTATTTTCCCATTAAAATTTAAAAAAAAAAATACAAAACTTTTCGATAAATTAATTAGAAGAAAACCACTAAAAGATCAGACAGATTTGAAAATAAAATAATTTTTAATTGTAAAATCTTTTTAAAAATGAAAAAAATAAAAAAAAAAACAAAAAAAGTTTGTAAAATTAAAATTCTAAAATTGAGCTAAAATTCGTCAAAATTTTCAAACTTTATTTAAAAAGTTTCAGCAATTTTATAAAATTGAAAAATCTATTTAAAAATCAAAAGAATAAAAAAAAATTTTTAATTGAAAAATCTTTTTAAAAATGAAAAAAATAAAAAAAAAAAACAAGAAAAATTTGTAAAATTAAAATTCTAAAATTGAGCTAAAATTCGTCAAAATTTTCAAACTTTATTTAAGAAGTTTCAGCAATTTTGTAAAATTGAAAAATCAAAAGAATAAACAAACAAGAAAAATTTGTAAAATTAAAATTCTAAAACTGAGCTAAAATTCGTCAAAAATTTCAAACTTTATTTAAAAAGTTTCAGCAATTTTGTAAAATTGAAAAATCTATTTAAAAATCAAAAGAATAAAAAAACAAGAAAAATTTGTAAAATTAAAATTCCAAAATTGAGCTAAAATTCTTTAAAAATTCAAAACTTAATTTAGTTTTAGCAATTTTGTACACTTTTAAAATCCAACAAATAAAAGATTGAATAAATAATTTCTGATATAAAAGGAATAAATAAACAAAAAATTAAAAAAAAAAAATCGTTATAATTTTTTTAATATCAAAATTTCAATAAACAATAATTAAAATTCAAGAAAACGAAAGAAAATAATTTGAAGAAAAAAATTAAAATTAGAAAGAAATAAAGTTAAATTTAATAATTTTTTTAAAGACAAAATTCAATACTCAAAAAATCTACTTAAAGGTCAAAGTTCAATTAATCACAATGTTTCCACAGTTAGGTTTTATAATGAAAGAAATCTTTTCAATGATCCACTGCTGATGATTTTAAGCTAAACAATTCTTTTCACATTTGCGGAATATTTAAAATTTAAATCTTGCACTATTTTAAATAAGTAAACAATTGAAATTGTAGGCGTATGTCAGGTATTTAAAGAGATTAAGACAAATACAGCAAAGGAAAAAAAGGAAGATTTTGTTAGAAAATCTATGTTATTTTTCAAAAACATAGTAATATATATATATATAATATATGAACATAGTAATATCAAGCCTAACAGTTCAATAAATTCTCTATATAACGATAAGCAGA